>VOMN01093234.1:0-16436 GCA_014899125.1 Orchestia grillus
AGATAGACTGAGTAACTGAAGCGCTGCTTTCACTACTACTACAACTTCAACAACTCTGCACCTGCAGCGCCAGACAGTGATGTGCTCGGACAACTGCTCCTGCAGCCCCACTTCTGTGCTGGTTTGATGGCCTAGTTATGATCTTAAATATTTATCCCGTTAGATACGAATTTGATCAATCTCATATTGCCCTTGAGATTGGATGAATGCTTATAAATGTGGGATTTTGAGATGTATTAAACCACAATGAAAAACTGTTTTTTGATACCTCTTTAGTAGCACTTTGTACAGTATGTCCCACAAAAACCCGAACCGAGTTTTTTTTGCTAGAAATTAAATGATTCTGGTATTCTCATGATAACATTACTGATACGGAGAAAAAAATGCATACTCGGTTCGGGATTTTGTGGGACATACTCTATAGTGAGTACTGATAGCGGAGTAGCGGAGTTTTGGGTGGAGGTCTTATGATTTTTTAAATTAGCGCTATCAGCGGTGGCAGTTTCAGCTAGCCAAGGTAGCGCAAGTAGCTGTAGCGGTTTAAAAAATTTGATAACCACGTCCTCTTTCTTAAAAAAACAGAAGTACAAGAATAATTGTTTTCAACTTGGAAAAATTACCAACCCGAGGATAGCTCTAAATGGATTCTTTTTCAGAGTAAAAATTGCTTGTATGCTCAATATGTATGACAAAATATGTATAGCATACCTGCTTTGAGCAAAAATATTACTCTATTAATATTTTATGTCTGTTCTGGTCCTTGGGATAATTTTGCTTATCTCATAATCTATTCTATTCGGTCTTCGTTTGTTAGAAGAAATTCATGAGAAGTTATGTTGTGCATTATACAGGTTAGCATTCAAACTTCTCTGTCAAAACCCTGTTAACAGCAACCCTACGAATATGTTATCAGTTAGATTGACATCTTTAAATGACGTCATATTGATTTCTGGAGCTCAGTGAAAAGTCCCGTCGAAAAGACGTACGCGACTGTGCTAGTGGCTGGGATCGCAAGAAACTGGACCAAGATCAATGTAGTGAAGATTGTGCGGCTGTCATAACGGAGTGATACTACGCCATGATCGATCATAAAGGATTTATTGAGTTGCGTGCGATCAAATACCGGCATTAAATATTGAAAGCTTAGTAAAAAAGTAAGTACATTAACGTAGTGCATCATAAACATTTTAAAGAAATCCCACGATATTCAAAACAATACTTTCAATGAAATATTATAACGTGGTGGCCCTTCTTTGCAACATCGCATATTGATAGACTCACTCAGAATACGCTTTTGCCTCCATTTGCTTGTCCAGCCCAGGATTTAAAGCAACTGTTCTCTAATTAAACGGCAGCCTGCACTGTACGGCTCTTAGCTTTTGAGGTTCTTCGGAGCATCATGGTCTGTAGTCAAAGCAGACTCCTAATGCGTTGAGAGAAGCGTCCCCCTCCATGATCGTGTCTGTAACCGCCTCTCAGACTCGGTAGCTCTGACTTTACGGCTTCACGTGAAGGCACCTTTCGGAGGTCTGCTCGCTGTTGTGTTGGGCGACGGGAGAAGAAACTAACGATGTACCATAATTTCTTTCACCTGAAGCTGTATGGAAGAATCTTGCGAACTTATGTTCGTTGCCACCAGGAAAAAGGGGAACTAAAGCTTGGTGCGGGATGCAGTGAAAAAATATTCTCATACGTATATTTTATTCTTACTCGTTTGTGCATTTCGTTGAGTCATGCCTTGTGTCTCCACACGAAAAAATTTCAATCAATGCACTGCTTAATTTCAGTGATATCTGTTTCACTTCAGCAACATAACTTAAAGAGACCTACAATTACCTCATCCGTTATTTTTTGCATGTGTATATTTTTCCTTAATTTCTGGAATCACCAATATGGATTTCATGTACCAATGGGCTTTTAGATTCATGGTCATATAGTAAGTTATACTATGTATAACTCTATCTAAGTTTCTTCATGGTTTGAGTTATTCAAAACTACAAAGCCGGAGATAAAGTTTTTGCCTCAATTCAGATTATCTTTGGTGCAGGAAAAAACGCTCACCTGCTCCTTTCACATTGGTTCAGTCACCGGTCGCGATTGCAATCTATCAGGACTTTTTTCAATTTCAGTGTTGAGGAGCGAATGCGACCTGCGACCACACGGATTGTTTCAGCACTCAACTTTCACTGGGACTATCAGGGCTTTGATATGCAAAGGCGCTTCTGTTCTGTGCTCTAAGGGAACTGCTGCACCACTTGCCGAGCGCATTCCGTTTTGTATACTTCTTACGAAGCTCATTCGAGCGATATGCATTGTAAAAGAACTCAAAAGGCAGTACTAGTACTTTTGCGAAGTGCGTTTTCTTAAAAATTACCAGTTTTAAACTTCCTTTTTTGTGGAGGCTTCGTTTGCCAATTTTTTGTCGCAGCTTATGAATTATTTCTGTGGAGCTTTCACAACTATATTACGATTACGATTTGAAATTGGAGTTCGTGTATTTCAAAAGAGTTCATAAAGTCACTCACCGACTATTTTTATACATCCTATTCTTGTTCTTAATTGAAAAACCTATAGGTATATACTTTTTATGTGACTGATTTCGGAATGAACGATTTTTCTTTTTTCTGTCTTTTGCAAAAAACCATATGATTTTTTTCTGAAATGCATTATGATTACAGAACAGTGAAATACGACAGTGCAGCGGTGTTTTGCACAGTCACTTCAAGATTAAAATCCAATTCTACGATTAAAATCCAACACTGAAATGAGACAGCGAAGCGGTGTTTTCGATTCCAATCCAATTCTGCTATTAAAATCCAATTCTACGTTTAAAATCCAACAGCGAAATACGACAGTGCTACGGTGTTTTGTACAGCGTACTTCAAGATTAAAATCCAATTCTACGATTGAATTCCAAATTAAAAATAAAACCTAATTCGAATTCAAGATTAAAATCTTATTCGAATTCAAGATTAAAATCTAATTCAAATTCAAGATTCAAATCTAATTCTCTCAGTGAAATACAATAGTGCAACGGTGTTTTGTACAGTCACTGCAAGATTAAAATCCAATTTTACGCACTGCACTTCCGCCCCATATTCTTGAGATCACAGGTTTAATTTGAAAGAAGTACAAAGGGGCATTGCACTTTCTACCCTATATACGGGAAGAACCTCTTCGAAAATATGAAGTGCTTCCATCCGTACGAAGGTTTTAGTTTATGTCACATGTTCATGAACTCCTTAGCTCCTTCGTGCGCTCGCAAGGTCGAGAAGAAACAGACTTAGAAAATAAAATTTCCTGTCGGTGCCGAGGTAATCTGAGCAGAAAAATCAGTTAATAACAGCATGAATTTCTAGAAGCCCACTAAACCTGGGCCTAATCTTTAAGAAACGTCTGCTTTCCGCTTCCTGAGCAATAAAAGCGATTTCCCCGCATTCTCTGCTCTCTAAATAGTGCCAAAATTTGCCAGAAGGCTGCAATAACATTGCTCATAGAGAGGCTCAGGCAAGATTTATTGCCTTTTGTGACCATTTTAAGTCATCACTATTATCCATTCATTACTTTGCACTTATGCTAAGAATATTCGACACTGTGCCAGATTGTGAACTCTCTAAATGTTAAATTTGCACAATCGCAGTTTTACTATATGAGTTTTTTATTTGTAGATTGTATTTTTATGACAAAATCGTTGACTATTGCATTTTTATTTGTATGATAATTTGAGCTGATGCCACGCCTAGAGTTACACGCTCATCAGCGCCCCATCAGCGGCAGCGATCTGATTGCAAATGGGCAGTATATAAATTTAAATTAGATGCTCGCTCTATAATGTCTTTTGTTGCAGTTGTTCTTTTCTACTTCGTTTCAGCTATTCCGAATTCGTAGAAGCTTGACGCTTGTCAACGGACGGCCTGAAGGATGTCATAATTCAAATTTTAATGAAATATAAAAATAGCAGGAGATTCGTGCAAGGATATGAGCTTTGTCTACTAGAGTGATCAGCCATGTACGTGAGGAGCAGCAGCAGTTTATGTGGGCAACTGGACTGTGCAGTACATTGTACAAAGCACCCTTTTTTTAGAGATTATGATGTGAAAATTCTTAGAGTGTACATCAATGATTCCTAATGTTATTTGATCTCGTCACATCTTTTGCTGTTTTCACGTTTGATGTCCTACTCTATTTTTGAATTTTATATTATTATCTCAACAACAATAATCAAAGTTCAGTATATTTTACACTTCCCAGCTGCTTTTCATATTTTTTTAACAAATAAGAAGCTCACATTTTTTTATTTCCATCTAATCAATTTTTCATTGTATAGGAAATATCATTCACCTTGCGTCTCTCTGTTTACATTTTATAGAGCAGTCGACGGAGAATAGCAATAATCGATGCTGTGAGCTCGCTCCGAAATGGGCGTTCATTCCCTCACCTAAGCCTACCTCAGTCCCTCTCATGGCCAGCCCTCACCTAAGGCGGCCTCAGTCCCTCCCATTGCCAGCCCTCACCTAAGGCGGCCTCAGTCCCTCTCATTGCCAGCCCTCACCTAAGGCGGCCTCCATTTAAAGCTCCGTCTGTGACGGCGGAAAGGAAAGAATTGTTCTCGCACCATTTGGCGTCTATTCGAAATCATTAATCATTTCCTCGAGGTAAAATTTTACGTCATTGCAATTTTTTCCTCACTACGTGCTGGATGCAACACATTGCATCGATGTCACTCGATTCAGTGAAACTCATTTTATTCATCTTTTGTTGAAGTCTACTTTCACAGCGCCGCATCACCACCCATTTACATGTTGTCCATTTTAACTTCTTTCACTTTTTTATCTTGGAACTCATCAAGCTTTTTTTAGTATTAACTTTTTTTAATTCATGATACCTCATCCTAATTAAAAATAATCAAAGTACTTATTATTAAATCTTTACAACCTAATCTTTCTAATTTTAAATAGTATATCAAATAGTGTTTCGGTTTGGTTCATTTGAGTCAGCACAACGGCTGAAGAACAACTCTTTCTAATTCCTAAAATCAGTGTATTAAACGACCCACTTCGCTGCTCACACAGTGTGTTCAAGATCGACTGTACGCTCCTCAAGTTCCCATAGCGACGCGGGAGCCTTCGCGACCTGCCGTGCAGCGCTGGCTTGCGCTTCGACGCGGTTGATCTCTTGAGTCTTCCAAACAATGGAAACGCAACTCGCCCAAATCTGTGGAGGTTATCACGGCAGGTAGCAGAGACTCGTGCAAAATGCGTTGCCTTTAACATCGCGATAAAGTCAAAAGCCTCGGAACTTTCACCTCTGCTTCCTTACATGTTCCTTTTTCGAGACAATGTCGTGGGTGCTAACGAAAGTTGCTTTGGTTTCCGCCTGAAATACCCGGAATATGTTAGTAGAGTAATTTGAAGACTGGCTATCAGTACGCAAGGATTATTCAAATGCAAGTATGGTGTTTATTTTATCAAAATATGAAATTTTTTACGTTGATTTGCCAAACGATTGAAAAGTTCACTGCGTTTTCGAACTGAACTTTGAGTTTTGCTTGTCTAGGATTGCACAGATGATGCTCTTCTAAAGCACATCAGTGCCTGTCATAGTTAAATTATCTTCGATTAAACGGTGATATAATGCTCGAAAAATTGTGGCAATTGGTATTCACTCCAGTTCAATACAATGTTTAGTTTTTTTCGCACAGCGAACTATGCCGTGAACGAGACTTTGGACGCAACAGAGCAGGGGGATTCTGTGTACCTCCGCCCTAGAGCATAACGTGTCTTGCTGCCTCGAAGCCCAATTTGATCGTTTGACATTACCTGCTACTGATGATCTGTACGTTGGGTCATTAATTTGCGAGCTACGTGTGAGTACAGTAAATGTCGCCGAAATGAGTCAATTGTTACTCCTGCTGCGAGGCCTCCTCGAGATTGCAAGATAAATTTCGACATAAAGCTGAAATTCACTGCGAGATTACTGGATAGTTCTCGTACCTTATTTGAACAATAATATATGTTGAATTTGGAATTGTAAAGAACCTCAGAATCAGTCTATATCATTAAGCGTAAAAATTTCAACTGAATATTTTTTTCTACATCTCAAAGCGTGGTACAGGTTTTGCTACAAGTAAAAATTTAACGATTTCGAAGTCCTCGAAAACACCACCAATGTGTTCCATCCTTTCATTTATCTTGTCTTCAACCTTCCATAATTTTTAAGATCGAATTATTGTTCTCGCATTGTAACTGCATGATCAGTGAGTACGAGCATAATAACGAATTACCACCGTTAGATGCTCATCTGTATCCCAACATTACCTAAATTCAGCAGTCACCGCCCACTTCACGAGAGGGCGCTGATGTCGAAGGTATTGCACGAGTATTAGAAACCCCCTTTTCTATGATAGACTATTTAATTAAAGTGAAACTATCTTGATAAACCCACCTCTCGCAGAACATTGTGAACATTTCGATTTCTGCAACTCTCACCGAGAGAAGGAGTGTTGAGCGTAACCATGACAGGTATTTGCTCACACAGTCGCAACTTCGTAGTGGGCCGCCGCTAGACGTCGTTTACTTTTACTCTGGCGTCGGCGACAAAATGTTTCAAGTCGCTCTGCTCCGCTTGCTTGGAGGCATTCACAAAAAATAAAAGCAAACTCTTCCGGGTGTCGCTAAAGAGGCAAAGCACACTTTGTTCTCCCTGAAGCTGTGTGTGTTGACGAGAACATTTTTCTTACCGAGTAGTTTTGCGACTTGTCAGGGAGTGTTCTTACTATCCGTACAGTTGTATGCAATGATCTTCTATTCTCTGATATGCCTCATAAAGAGGGTTTATTTAGAAACGTTTTATGAATCTAAAACATTAGAAAAAATTATTTTCCGCTGCTGATCACTGCTTGTCGATGCTGTTTACAAAATAACCATACCGTGAGTATTTCATTCTTTCGCAAAATGCCTTACAGAGAGTAATAACATAAAACGTTTCTCTGCCATCATTCAATCCACTGTACTTAACATTGCATCAGAAGAGAAAGAAACAAAACGCTCCAATGCAGAGAGTCGAACGAATCAGCGTCGTGCAATCATGTGTAAACTGTACTTGTGAAAATTATGTGAATTTTTGACGTCCTTCAGGCCTTGAATTACCCAAAGCAAACGCAAATTAGCTTGAAGCGATCTCTCTAAGAATACTTTCTTACACCGGGAGAAAAATTAGTTTACATAAATCGCGACGTTCAACTGCAGGCACTAGCGCCAGGAAGTCCTGAGAACTCGGACGCTGAGGGCGCTGCGTCGAAGCTGGTGGAGCCATTTGGTAAGTGAAAAATGTCAGTAGAGGAATTCCGGTTTGTACATCTTTACATCATTTGGGCTACGTCTACTGCACAAACAGAGAACATACTTTTGTAACTTTTTTCTATATTATACATCATTCTTAGGTAATAAACGTAGGTACTAAGAAAAATAAAAAAAAAGAGTATGCGTTCATTTTGGGCATATAGCTCAGAACATCTATGTAAATATTAAGCTTTCCGACGGAGCCAATGAAACAAAAGTTAAATAACTTTCACTTTAGAATTGAATGTGAAAAGCTGTGCAGTTAGAAACTTGACATAGTTGAGCCCTAAGTTCAGTGGTTACTTGGTGTTTTCTGCAACATGAGGTAATACTGAAGTTTTACACCAAAAATGTTCGGAGCAAGGTAAGTTGCCGCCAGGATATATCAAATTTAAAAAAGTTCACCGAGATCGGTTTGTGACGCGTAAAATCAAGCTCTACCATCTCCCGCTCAACTTCACGTCCTTGTTTCGTTGCACGGGAGTGGCACACGGAAGACTTCCTTCGAATGAAACACGTATGGTTAAAACTTTCGTTGCATCTTTCACTTTATTGCGCTATTGACAGAGCTGGGCAGCGCTACTTTGAAATGTAGCGGCCGCTGCTGCTACCGCTACATGCTCTAAATGTAGCGGGCGCTACCGCTACCGCTACACCCACTAGATTGCAGCGCCGCTACCGCTACCGCTACATGTAGCGCGCTACTGCCCACCTCTGGCTATTGACATTCCTCTGTCGTGTTTACTATAACAAATTATTGAGAAATTACTTTAGTTCTGCATTGTAACTTGAAAACGTAATCCTGTTTAGTCTGAATGGACCTAGAGTAACTCCATGTTCAGCCAGACCGTTTGTATCCAAACTCTCTGAATGGACCTAGAGTAACTCCATATTCAGTCAGACCGTTTGTATCCAAACTGAAACTACAAATGCTGTAACTCTTGTGAAAATTATTGATACTGACAAGACAAGCAATGTCAGTATAGCTGTTTTTATGAAATTGCTGCTGTTATTAAAGTTACCGCAACTTTCAGCACTACTGCAGGCATTAAAATTAGTGCCGCTATTTTAATTACGGCTGTTGCTAAAACTTGTATTCGTCTAGTGAAGAGATTGCACCTAAAAAAGTGCTGCATCCATAAAAATCACTACATCCGATAAGGTTGCTGCACCCATTTAAGTTACTGGACCCATTAAAGTTACTACACCTGGTAAAGATACTGCGCTTCAAAAATTATAATAACTGTGAGTGAAAATTACGAGTCTCACAACTGTCGCAGTTATCACAAAGTAGTTGCGAATTTAATGTTGCATTCAGGCTAACATTGGCTGTCATAGTCATCACATCCGCGCTGCGAGGTAGCAGAAAGATGGATAGCTCGCACCAGCTCTGCTCAAGGCAGTCTTCGGTATTTGTGTGGAGAGTGAAGAAGAGGAGGCTACCCATCCAAACAACTTTTGATTCGTTTTTTTGTTTATACTTATAGTATTTTCAAGAGTTTCTACTAAATATACGAAATAGCTCCTCCGGAAAGTTTTTCCTTTTCATAGAGCTATTTAAGCAGGTATTCCACTGAAAGACTTTTCTACTAGGGCGCGTGAATGGCACTAATTACAAGTGACCTGTCGTAGTGATACCCTCTTGTGTAGGGCCCAACTGCGGACAAGTTGAGGGATACTGGGCTAAAATACCTGGTGAAATGAGTATGTGAAACTGAATTCCTCATTTTTTAAATCAATAAATTACATGTGATGAAATTTTATTGAGAATACTACTGGCGTGGCCTAATACTTTGTAGAAAGCGTTTATTGCCGCAGTTCATGCACTTAATGTCTGCTCTTATTAATTTAACTAGCGGACGCATCCCGCCAGAAACGGCGGGAGAAATGATATTAATGTCTTAAGATACCCTCTTATGTACGGTAACTCTGACATGAGACGATGTTATTTTCAGTATTACTGATACAGAATGCCTTAGCTGACAGTCTTGATATTAGTTCGGGGCCGACAGACTGACGGGCGGAAAGACGGAAGGACCAAGCAAGGAACACTGGGCTTGCTAGTGGGATTCTATAGCTGGATTATTATTCAGGTGTGATATTCAGCCTTATGGTGAACCAAAATTTCAACGGACGATTATGAAATTACTCAAAATATCTGCACATGAACAGGAAATAAACACAATGAAATAATCGGAAACATTTTTAAGGAAACATTTTAACTCCCTATTTAGAGCCCATGCACGCAGAGATACGAACTGAAGTTTCTCGATCTGTATCAGGCATTAATCAGAAGAACTTCTCCAATGGTAGACCTGCCACGTAAGTTGTTTAGATAGCGCGGAGGAGCAGTTGAACGAAACTAACCATTGCCGTCGTCTCTTTACCTTTACCTATATTCACCTATATTCTTCTTGTATGTCAACATCTGTCTTTTTCTACTTAGTCAGTCGTCTTATCCCTGCTTCATGTAGTATTTTCTCCAGGGTCGGAATAGATTTGTGCTAAAGAGTTTTATGAAAGTTTCACACATCACATACAAGAACAGAGGCAGAAAAGCTCAAGTGAACTGAAAAGAATGAAAATGAATTGCTTAGAAACAAGAGTTCTTCAAGCAGCGAGGGTGGGATCGGAATTTGTGAAAACCCGAACGCGGAGACGGTTATTCAAGCGAGCGAGCGAGCGAGCGAACGAGGAGGGCACAGAAAAGGCTCATGTTGAGGTGTAGCAGTGAATGGTGCAAATTCTCTACGTATGAATACAATAATTAAAAAGCCAATAGCTAAGAATTTGCTGTAACGAATATTAAAGTTTGCAATAGAGAAACAATATCAAAGGTCGTCACATAGATAATATGGGAAGCAAGCAGTGGAGGTTGGTACCTTCAAGAAAAAGCCAACCTTCCCGCGTTACGGAACCGACGGACCGAAGTGAAAGTGAAGTGCGCGGCTCCGGTTCTACATCCGGGACCTCGCGCTCCCCCTCTGCTCCCGCTACTCCCACGCAGGGGCCACCGGTGGCGCTGTTACCTTATAGTCGCTACCCTGAAACTTTTCTGACATGTTTCGATGTAGAACAAGAACTAGAATGTGAACTGGATACCCGAATTTCACAGACCTCTATTTAACCGCTTCGGGTCTGCAACTGACTCATACAATTACACTATCTCGCATGCGAGTTCTGTTTAAAAATCATCACAGGATGTTATCACAGGAAAGCCACGTTTATTATTCCGTTGTCTTTTGCTTTTTCGAATTACGTTGTGAAGTGTCCTAGTCCCGTGATAAAATTCGATTGGAAAAGGTATCTTGAAGAATGCACTTGTTCTAATATGAAATGTTATACTTAGCAATTCATATTGAAACGCACCTCAATATCTGCCACTCCCGTGTACCTGTTGTAGAGCTCTTCAAAACTGTCGGTTAATTAAAGGTGGCTACCACGATGTATCGGCTTCGAATGTCCCGAGAAAGTGTCTGGTAGTGAAGAGAGCACCTGTGAATGGCAACACTGCATTAGGGGAGCACCTGCAGACGGCAACCATACGTTAGGGTAGTACCTGCAGACAGCAACATTATATTTTTGAAAAGGATACCAGGCGACACAAAAATGAATCGCCAAGTGTAATTAATGACAGGAAGTAAATACGTTGAGTGATGCTTTTTATATCTCTGATCTCTTCAAAGGGAAGGAGAGTTTGGGCGTTGAGGTGTCAACAAACCTCACGGCACAGCAAGGCTATGAAGCTCGGTTTGACCTTATCTGTCTGAGAAACTTGGCTTTCCTCTGAGGAAAACTTACAGATAACCAACGCAGACTCAGGAGCTTCTGCTACAGAAGGCACTGCCATAAAATTGAATTTGTCACACGATAGTTCGTGCTTTCGTTTTGATATCTTCTTCGTCACGAAAATGTCCCTCGCATCTCACAACAGGCCTCCGTGTGCACAGCGTAAATGATAGTCCTGACTGTGTCATGTTCCAGTTTAGCCCCTGTTCGAGACTCGCCTTATTACAGGTTCATTTCATAATAGCTTATTCAACGCAAATGTGAACATTTCGGTTGAATATAACTGCCGAACGTCTGATTAAATCTGCGCTCTTAGGAATAGATCTTGCAATTCATATTTTAATATTTAATGCATTGAAATCTTAAAATATATTTCCTTAGGGTGCAACGAAAAGTTTTATCTGGTCATGTCTCCGTTTAACTTGAAAATTATGAAAAACTAAATGAACACCAACTAATTTCGCAAATCGTTCGAAAATTTTAACTTCGTACGTCAACTAAACTCACCTGCTTTGGTAAGTAGAACGATTTATGATAACTTTTATAATTGGACACTTTGATAGCCATAGTTAAGTTTAAGTTCTACTATTTGCATTGAAGTCACATACACTTTGTTAACTTTACATATGACGTAATGCATTCCTTTTTTACCATACTGTTTCTATTAGTACACATACCTCAACCATAGATGAGACTTCTATGTTTCGTACCCACTTTACTTCTGTTGGTCTTCACGCCTTCTACGCTATCTCTTTCTCGCCTTTTCTTTTTCTTCTTTCGTGACTTGCTGTTTCTGTGAGCAGGTGATCTTGAGTGGAAACTCATCTTGAGCGTAGATTCCCCGTTCTTCATAGTCCATAATAAATAATTCTCACTCTTCGTTCTCTTTGCATTATATTTTATGTAAATAAAGGGCTTCTAACTAAGAAGGGATATAATCATCAGTCCATATTGTATATTGCAAATTTTGGGGCGTTCTTTTATTCAGTACATAAATTTACTAACAAGAATTTATGCTAAAAATTCATGACTAATTCATCATAACTTCGTACAACCATGCGTAAGCACTCGGTCTTACCGGTGCATTCAAGCTAGTAAGTGTTCATTCATTTATTCATTCATTCACTCATTCATTATAGAAGTCTATGGAGAAACTGGAGGCCTTATCATGATGACAGGCACACACACACACACAACTAAAAGAAATGTTAATTTAGGTCGGCTGGGAGGTGGACCCTTTCTCTCCGGACATTTGGAGACCCGGATGTTAGGGATGGGCTGGAGGGCACCAGACTCAGTCTTGTAGGACGCGGGTGCCTGCGCACGCCTGACTCGATGTACTCGACTTTCGCTGCGATTTGCCACGCGCGGTCGCTGCAACGTGAGTGATGCCCTCACGCTCGAAGGGCGCGCCACTACCGGGCGACGGACGGCAGCAGAAATGAGTGAATTGCCGGGGAAAGATTCGTCTATATTTAACCTTTTATGGGGTGAATTTTTTTTTTTTGCAGTAAACTGGCCTTTTTTGTTTGTTTGCATATTCCGTGTTTGAATCAGTGTTCGAATAGAAAAACAGCGCTGGGTACGTGGTAGCAGGTATCTTATGCATCACTTTCGTTACCAGACGTTGAAAGGTGAATACAAACCTGATGAAAAAATGCTGGAGCAACCTAAAAGTTACACTAACCTGTAACTTGAATACGACATCAGACAGTAAAGGGTTAAGTGTGGAAATTATTATTTTTGGTACAATCAGCAGGCAAAAACTGTCTCTTTGATAGGAATAATTTAACAACAATCGCTAGATATGCTCAAAAATTTTGCCCTTTCTGCCCTTTAACACGTTGCCTACGTATTGGGCTACCGGTGTACCAACCAGTGTAGCGTAATTATTTGCCTGTGCACCAACACTTTTTTTATTTGTGGTTACAGAAAACCCTCATTCATGAATTATAAGAGTAAACAAAGACCATTATGCTGAGTAATAAGGAAGAGCAAAAGTAACAGGAACGAATCTAGTATCAAGCACAGAAGTGTTGCCGAATTTAAATTCAGTACCTATTATGACAGATTAGGTATACGCATTCATCCGTAGGGAACGTGGTAAAGCGATGAATTCATGACCATAATCATGAGCATTAGGGTTTTTGCGGCTATCTAGTTTTCTTTCTCTATATTTTATATCGAGTAGCTCGACTCGCTTCGTTTTCAATACGGAAATCTTACTTGCGCATCATAAGAATTCTATCGATTGATGTTCATTTCAACTATCGCATTGTTTGTGTTTGATCTGATGTCGAACAGATTCACTTGTGCGACACGGTAACTCGGACGCAGCTGGTTGGGTCAGATGGTGGGTTACGAGTGTAGTAAGTGCCTCAATATTAGCGTCAGTATTACCTCAATATCAGTGTCAGCATTTATCTGATCATATACGAGTGTTAGTATTACCCTTATATTCATGCAAGCATTTACCTTAATATAAATATCAATATCGCCATCATCTTAATGTTAATATTTGTCTATATTAGCTCTCGGGACAAAAAATTAGTCACCTGCCACTAACATGGTGAAGGACCTCCTCGAGCACGAATAATAGCGGTAATTCTGCGCGGCATTGAGTCTACAAGTGTTTTAATATACACTTGGTTGACTTTACACCACTCTTGCATCAACTGATCTCGTAGTAAAGCCACAGTACGTGGACGATCTTCTCGGCGTCTAACTTGACGCTCTAGGACTCTAGGTGGTCCCACAATTTTCTGTTTGGTCGTGTCTGTGGAATTAGCTGGCCAATGTAAATGCCTGACATGTCCCGAATGACTCATGCCTAGTGTATCAGTTCTAGCCCAATGCACCCGGCAATTATTATTCTGAAAGATAAGTAGAGCAGCATGCCTTTCTTCATTCAGATATAGTATAAATAGCAAAACTTGGTTATCTAACAGATCAATTTAGCCATGCTAGTTCAGTTTGACGGATACCTGAACTAAAGGACCAAATTCTGTGTTGCTAAAACAGCCCCATGACGTGACAAGCCCTCGAAGAACAATAGATGACAAATTTTGGGGTCGTGGAGCATATTAGCGTCAGAATTGCCACAATGTGTCAGCATTCATTTAAATATTAGCATCAGTATTACCTTGTTATTCGTGTAAGCATTCAGCTTAATATTAACATCAGTATTACCTAATGTTCGCGTAAACATTACCTCAATGTTAGCATCAGTCTTATCTTATTATCAACGTCATCATTTACCTTAATATTAGCGTATTACTTTTAAATTAGTCAGTTTTAGCATTCATCATATTGTCTTAAAAACCGCGTCATAATTACGTAACATTAGTATCCCGCGTCATAATTACTTAACATTAGTATCCACATTTACCTTAACGTCAGAATGTCGAATACAGTTCTTCTCTATGCTGCATTTAGTGTTCATGCACCGGGAAAAATACGGCAGCCATATGAAGAATTTTTCGACGTGAACATAGGGTAAGAAACATGACATATGCAGATGCACACTTTTGTAATGTACATAGAATTGGTACGTTGAATATCCACCACTACAACCTCCGCCTAGTAATTTCATTGAGAGGAGGGTCAGACGCAGCCTTGTAGGACTCAGGCTAAATGATTCTTTTTCTGTTATTATCGTTCTAGTGTTAGCATTTTTAGTGAAGTGAGATCTTCTTTTCCCGGTAAGTTGTAGTTGTAGTAGTAGTGAAAGCAGCGCTTCAGAAACTCAGTCTATCTCGCACCGAAAGAGTAGGGACCATTTAGTATGGACTTAGGAGAACGGGGATTCTATGCACAGGGTGTGTTCCCACACAAGATCCCCTGCGCATAGAAACAGCAAGTTAAGAAGGAAGAGCAAGAAAAGACAAATAAGAAATAGCGAAGAAGGACTGAAAACGGAAGGAAGCAAAGTGGGCACGATAGACAGAAGTCCCGAAGGCCTATCTAAAGCTGAGGTACCCTAGCAGTACTCCCCTGGGGGCGCTAGTCCCCATAGCATAGGATAGGCAAACCTAACTAACCTACCTCTATTGCCTATGGCCTATCTTATGCCCCCTGAGGGGTTTTCCCGGTAAGCATTAGACGAATAATACTGCATAGGAGAGTACGATGGGAGCAAACATTTTTAGGCGAAAGGATAGAAGCCTTCCCTTCACTTGTCCTAGTAACTGTTAGCCTCAGATTGTCATTTCCCGTATATTTTCTATTATGTATTGTCTTAGTGAACAGGGTAAACGTGGAGTCACATTTTCAAATTTGACTTTGGGTAAATATTAAATCCTGTGAGTTTAAAATTATGTATCAAGTCTTATGCAGTCCAATAGTCAAATCAGTTCATTCTATCATCGTGCTTTCACGACATTACATCGCAAATAGACTTCGTTCTTGTTCTCACGTCAGGCTGGCTATCAAGTCGAGAGGAATTTGGCTCCAGTATGAAACTGCATTGAGAGATGCCGGTATGACACAAGTCTCGCATTGGGCAACAGACGCGGAGCTAAGATGCGCTCACCCGGATTCTCGAGCATCTCGATAGTAAGAGCGGCCGCCGGAAGTCTGCACAAACCTTGACATGTTGAAAAGTGAGAACGGTGGCGATGTCACTTTTTAGCCCTAGCATTCGTTTACAAGCTGGATTTGAAACCATTTGAAAATTGAATGCACTGGTGTTCACTGATGCTATGAACATCATAGCATCACGAGTTCCGCCGTATATTCCAGGGGCAACACATATGAGATCATTTCTTCGACAATGTTCGTACAGCAGCTCGAGACCTGATTCGTCCTTGCCAGGGAAAGGGTTGTACATAAGGTTTTTTATAGTCTCATTGAAATTAAAATTTAGAAAGGTAATCAAAAAACGGATGCTTTTCCCAATTATTTTTTAGCTCTTGAACGTTATAGTAATATATCACAGCAACTTTTTGTGTGGATAGTGTGTGTATTGATCACCTTGTATTTAATAAAAACCGGCCATTTCTCCGCTATGTTGTGGAAAAGATTAGACACATAAGACGGCTACTTTTTTACTATATGTAAAGGAGACATTCTAAAGCGGTTTCCCATAGTGAAAGTTTTATTGTTCTTTCTTAAAGAGGTAAGTATCGACACGATTCGTAATCTATGCAACAAATACATTTTTATAATAATATTCAACGAAATTAAGAAAGAATTTCGCTTTCTTCGGACACTGGATTTGCCTAACCTTCATTTTAATAAACCCGATTAACCCAGAATGAATAACTTGAGATTAGACGCTGGAAATTCTTTATTGCAATCACACGTCGC
>VOMN01093248.1:0-30180 GCA_014899125.1 Orchestia grillus
TAATTTTACGAATTGAAAAACCAAAAGGTATATACTTTGTATGCGACCGATTTCGAATAAAATATTTTTCTTTCTTTCTTTCTGTCGGAACCATTTATTCTTTTCTATTCAATTCAATTCTAATGTACAATTTCCGAGCGGGATTAAATTATCTGAGTACATACTTCGATTTCGTCGAATCAATACAATGCAGTTGACGATTGTCAACGGATTTAAGATAATTTGTGCATTTACGCGTGATTGGTTTCGCCTCACAGGAAAGTTTGGTGGCGAGGATGAGAGGCAACATTGTGTTCGATGGAGGGGAGGCTTTCAGTGAAGACAATTGGGCAGCGCTGCGGCGCTACCGCTCCACGATCAAAGTAAGTGGTGTTCAGTACCCTTTATTTTTAGCTTCATGTCGCATGTGAAATATTGTATGATTATATACATTATTTCTTAAAAAGTTCTTCAGCTAATTTACAGTATGTCCAAAATTTGGTGAACTAAATTTATGACTATAGAATCTTAACTCGTTCACTCCGATTCTCCACACAGGTAAAATCTTGGTTTTCTTATTTATCAGTTGCTTTTCCGAGGCTTTGGGGCATAAAGGCGAATTTCATTGAAATAACTCGATGGAGTTGGCCGGGAAACAGATATTTCGTTTTAAATTAGCGAAAAAATGTGTCCTGCAGTGAAAAAAATATCTTTGTGAGTAAGACGTTGAATGGAAAAATCCTCTCGCCGTAGTTTCTCTTGGTCGGCCCTGCTTTCTTCCTGTAGTAAGTGCGCCGGTGTCGTTTCAAACATTCAATATTCGGTGCGCAATGCTTTCAGAAGCCCAGAAATTTGTTCAACGATGTGATTTTAGTTCCGAAATTGATATTTTTGGATTTTTCAGCGGTATCTACTCAAGAACGTTTTCCCAATATGATAATTGCTGCACTGGTAATAAACAACCTTTATTTTCTTCATCTTGCCCTTCGTGTGCCAGGACCATGAATCATGCGAGAGTCCCGCAACTATTTACATCAATGTTCTTTAATTATGGAAACTTGCAAATTAGCAAATTTCTCATTTATTTTATATGTACTTCTAATTAACATGAAAAGTCACGACAGTGTTTATCTTCTACATTCAGTGGAGCTTATACAAAGTTGACCAATAATTTCTGTAGGTTTCGAACTTTTGAATTTTGTTCCCTATTTCTGGATGGTACTGCACATGTTTTACCCACGTTCTGATCACATAGTTTGTTATTGTTTGCCGATTTTACTTGCTAAGTCGAAATTAGTATCTGGTTGAGCATATCTCTAACCTATTTTCATTTGAAGACGCAACGTAATGCTACCTTTCTCTCTCAAATTATATGACTGTTGTCATTCGTGTTTTTATTAAAAATCTACGCAACAGTTATAAACGTCATGTAGCGAACCCCAAAAAATCGCGAGTACGGCCCCGTGAAGACAGCCCAAAAATCCATTCACCGCCAACTTAAAAGACCACAGACAACCACGCTCAGCAAGATTCTGAGGCCGCTTGCTCCAAAGATTAGTCCAAAGAAACAACGCGAAAACTACCGAGTGCGCCACCTCACATGCTCCAGGCTGAAAGAAGGGAAAGCAACAGTGCAGCGTGTGTTCCTCAAAGGCAACCAAGGAGTAAGCAGACTATAGCGCGACCAGTGAACTTCATTGTGGTAGATTTGAAAAAAAAACATACAATACAGAGGCCAGGGCCCTCTAATGCTCCAAATCAACAAGGCTGTCCTGGTGACCCCTTCGAGTCGCAGAGCGCACCCCCTGCACAGCAAGGTCAAGGGGCTAATGGCAGCAGAACCCCACACAGGCGAGCAATGCTCCAAAGTCGGTCGCACAAATGTAAAGAAACACCGCTGAACCACTTCCATTTCACCCCCAACAGCGCGCCTTGCGAACCCAACCAACCAGGCTCGACGCCCGAGAGGTAACACCTGATGAGCACATCAAATGTTATCATGCTATCAAACAGAATTCCAAGGATTTCCAGAAAAGATGATTCCACCTACGGACTGCCACCAAGGGCAAGAGGCTCGCACGGGGCCAACTGAGTCCGTGATCTGCTCACAATAAGGCACTTTGTTTTACCCCATTTCCTCAATTTCAATTTCATACCCCATTTCCCTCACCAATTGCCACAGTGAAATACTGTAGGTCTCTGTTGAGAGATTCCCTTACAGACGCACGAACATCAGGGTGACGAGTCAGGGCCACCAGCGTGAAATTATCAGCATAGTTAAACCAGATGTTCTCTAGGGACGCTAACCTGTCACTAGCATGCAGAATGAATTAAAGAGGACGTAATACGCTTCCTTGCGGGACACAAGGAACTAAATTGACAGGGCACCTAAGCTTACCATTCATCAACATTGACGCTTTGAGAACGATCACACAGAAAATTATGAATGATAGACAACATAAAGCCACCAACACCCTCTGAGACCCCAGCTTAAAAAGCAGCTTTTCATGACTAACTCTGCCAAAGACTGCCAGAATGTCAGCTGTACGAGTAGCTGTTTCATCCCCAGATCCAGGGATGGAACAGAAAGAAGGGAATCACAGCAGGCTAATCCTATCTCATAAGCAAATTACCCAGGGCGCAACAGCTTAGCACTAGCCGAAACTGTGCTCAGCTTATGGGCCACCAGCGGCTCAAACACCTTTGAGAGAATTGGAGCCAGTGAAATCGTCTTACTTGTTATATCCCACTATATAATAATGGCCCAGTGTTGCTTGGTTAGTTGGTTCTTCAACCCGTCCGCCCGTCTGTCTGTCCGTCCGCTCGTCTGTCCGTCCACCCGTCTGTCTGTCCGCCCATGTATCACGCTCTTAGAGATTTAGATAGGGGAAAATTCTTATTCCTAAACTAATAGCGAGACTGTCGGCTATAGCAGTCCGTATCAGTGATACCGAAAAAATCATTGTTTCATGTCAGAGTTGCCGTAAATAAGAGGGCATCTTAGGAACTTAAAATCATTTGTTCTACCATTTTTGGTTGTGCGCGTCAACTGGTGTAAAATAATATTCAGTAGGATGCCTACAACAAATAATTTTCTTTCTGTTGTGTGCAGGTCGAAGGCTTGTGTGAGCGATGCCAGATGGTTGCGGTGGCACCGGACACGGCAAAACGGAGCCTGGAGCCTCTTCTCTCTCTCAAATCTCTACGGGGAACCCGCGTAACATTCGGCGTACTCGCATCTGCGTCTGGACAGGAGCAGGCAGCCCTCTCCGTGGGCATGCGATATCACGTTACATTTAATGAAAGAGAAAACCCCTGATTTAGACTTCTGTTCAATCCCGCGTAATGTGAAATGCTGTGCGTGGGTTTTTCAGCTATTCGAGTATTCTCTGTGACCGCTCATAAAGAGAAAATTATTTATCTTAAATTTTGCAACTTGTATATTTGATCATTTACTCCCATTTAAAAAAGACAGTATTTATAGTAAGATTTTCCTTGTGATTAGGTTACTCTTTAGCTAATGTTTGTCAACGTATTTTTGTTTCTGAATATTTTTGAGGGGTGATTATATGATTTCCTAATGGAGCGTAAAGTGGTCTAAAAACATAAACTAAATCTATAATATTGATATTTGTGGTGAGCGTTTAGACGTATGCAGATTACGTACATACAGTGGCGGCAGAAATTAACTCCACACTGCCAATATTTTTATGGAATTATCTGTAAATTAGACTAAAATTAAGAAACTAACCATAATAAGTTGTATATCATTTGATGCAGCGTTATTTTTTCTTCTAAATATAATATTGATTTTATTTAATTATTTTTTAATTGGATAAATATTTTTCTATAAACTTGATAGAGCAAAGATTTGCAAGTCAAAAAGAAACTCTGCAGTTAGAGTTAAATGTTAATCCTGAAAATCCATCCGCATTTCCGACAATACGCCATCTTATATCCTGTAACAGTTACTTCAATGTGTTTAATGTTATAATTAAGAAATGTTCAGTCAGAATGCCTTAGTGATCATGAGAAGCTTATTAAATTCCCTACTGCTGTATTTTCCAACAGAGAAATGGCCAGAAGACTAACATGTGATGAAATAACTGCGCAATTGACTGTGGTAAAGTATCAGAAGACCAGCAGTGTTCAATGTTGCTCAAAATCTGGCCACCCTGAGCTGACTTTATGTAGGGAAGATCGCGCCATAAACATCCGCAGCCTCAGAGATAAATTTTAAACTGCTTCGCAGGGTCGAAAGGGGCGTGACCTTGTTGCAAAGTGTTTTGTTTTAACAATTAAGAATAGAGTGCATGAATTTAAGTTGACAGGTTGCATTGCAAGACACAAACCAATGAGATCGGTCCAGACCAGAAAGCGCCGCAAGGAATTAGTCAGATGTCATGAAGCATTTGACGCCTCATGTTGCACAATGGGCTTTTTACCAATGAAAGCAGGTTTAATATGTAGGCTAGACAGCGATGGCAGACACTATGCCCCAAGAATGAAAGATAAGGAATTTCATCCCAGATGTACAGATCTAACACTTCAAACTGGTGTAGGTTCCGTCATGGTATAGGGAGTCATCAATGCTCATCGTCTAGGACTTCTCTTTCGACTGCAAGAACAAATTAATTCGGCTAAATGCACCAACATGTAAGCTGAGCATTCTACCTTATTATGATGACAATTTGGAGGAGAATCCATCTTCATACAGGATAATGTTCCTTTGCAAACAGCGGCCAACGTTAAGAAATCTTCCGTGAGCATAACGTTTCACGTTTGAATTGACCTGCCTAGTCATCAAAACTTAATCCAATTGAGAACGTTTGGCATCATATCAAGTAACACCTACGAGGAGATACCATCAATAATCCTGGTTAACTCGGGCTAAAATAAAAGAGAAGTGGGACACTCTCTCTCTTGACTACTGTGAGAAATAAATTGAGACAATGGCGGAAAAGCTGGGAACCGTGGAATCCCAGATATGTTATCCGAATAAATATTGACATGTTGGTTTGTTTTGAATTGAATTTAGACTAAAATTTAATTAAAATAACATCTTTTAGATATCTGGAGTGTCTCCTGGCTGTTTTAATTTTGTCTTCTTATAAAAAATAAATAACGAGAATACAACTACAATTTCATTTAAAAGTCATGTATGAATATGGTAATTAAATGAAAATATGACGTTGAATTGTATGGTACATAGCTTATTAAGGTGAGCTAACTTAAATTTTGTGTAATTTAAAAATTCATGAAGAATTGAAGCTGCGGAGCTTCTTTCTGTCGCCGCTGTATGTGGAACCCGAAAAAAATAAATCTACAGTGGTAGAATTCAATGTAAATACTGAACGAATAATACAAGGCTTATCCACAGGGTATGTACTGTACTAAAGGAACAATGCAGGGTATATCTTAAAGAAGAAATCTAGAATATATATTTACTCATCGAACAATATTTTCGGATACAAGTGTGGCCTGTTAATTTCACATACATGTACACTTTTATCGCCGGTGACGGTGCAACTGCACGTGACGGTACAACTGCAGTCCATTCTGAATGGTCTCTTCTTTTCGCTCTCTTTGGGTCGCATTTGATATGGAAATGGAGCTTTAAACTAATTGATTATTAACTTAACCTAATTTAGGTACTCTTCATCAAAACGCCGGCAAACCGTTAATATTCTGGCATCTTGTTAAAGCGATACCCTGTGTTGTCGTACGAGTCCAAAATTAATGAAGTTATCCATAGTTGGTGACGTTGGTCATTGAACACACTTGCGAGTCAGGGAAGTAATGTTGCGAAAACTTCATTTTTTGCGGTCCCTCAAGACACTGCTGGCAGCGCCAGGCGTTGGCGTGGGAGGCCAGGCGGTGAGGCCGGCACGCATTGCGCGATGTGGCAGCCTCCCGCTAAACAATGTAGTGCATTTTTGCTGTACGCAACTTCGTTCGTTACTTTTCACTACGCAATTTTTGGGAGTGGCCTCGAGCTTTCCAATTTCATGTATATTTACTGTAAGTTTGTGTGTGTTTACGGTAAGTTTATGTGTATTTACGGTAAATTTATGTGTGTTTACGGTACGTTTGTGGGCGTTTACGGTAAGTTTATGTGTGTTTGCGTTAAGTTTGTGTATATTTACGATAAGTTTGTGTGAGTTTGCGATAATTTCGTGTGTGATTGCGTTAAGTTTATGTGCGTTTCCGTTAAATTTTGTGTTTGTGTTAAGTTTGTGTGTGCTTACGTTAAGTTTGTGTGTGTTTGCGTTAAGTTTATGTGTGTCTGCGTTGTCAGTGTGTGTCTGCGTTAAGTCAGTGTGTGTTTGCGTTAAGTCAGTGTGTGTTTGCGTTAAGTCANTCAGTATGTGTTTGCGTTAAGTCAGTATGTGTTTGCGTTAAACGGCCTTGAGATTCGCAGTTTCGTGCGAGTTTACCTTAAGTTTAACACGAAACGATCATGGGGCAGTGACGATTTGGCTGCTTGTAGAGTTATGAAGATAAGAATAACAAAGTTTTGTGAGGCGGCTGGTCCTCACAGTTATTTCTTTCATGATATTGCCATGTAGTCATACTGTATTTTTTACTGCATCTTTTTGTTTCTGCTACAATGTTGTTCTTGTATACCGTGGGCATTAGTCTATCATTCGAAGGAAAAAAAATTTTATTTTACCTCATTACTAGTCTGCGGTAATAAATTTCAGACGAAAACGATTCAAGTTTTTAGATAAGTGTTGTTTTGTGAAAATCTTTCTGGATGGTATCTTGAAATTCTTTCCTTTTCCGTCAACCATTTCCTTGAAAGTTTTTGACGTAATCGTGGTTCAACTATTTTCCTTTTTGCTTGCGATGCAATAGTACTTTAGTAAATTCTCATCCTAGATAGAAAACAGTCAAAGGCAGTAAAATTAGTCCAAGAAAACCCTATTCGAACAGGTAACTTGTCAAAAAGCGAAACATTCAAATTTGTGAAACGGGTCAACGCGTCTTGAATTCTTTTGAAGGGTACACTAACTGCCGTCGAGCCTTAACGGATTATCTTCACTTTGACACTAACGACTTGATTGATGAGAGCCACTAAGACTTCCTGTGAATGATTTTCGTCGTGCGACTTGCATTCTTCGCAGTGTAACCTGTCAGGAAATATAACGAGCTATCGCACCTCGACTGATAAGAAAATTCCCAGCTCGTCTGTGTCAAATGAAATGCGTTCTGTGGCGTGTCCGTATCTGATACGGAGAAGTGGCCATAAACTACGTTTATTTTGTTCGCATTTATTTTTCATTCTTATCGATAGGTTTAGGTGAGTAGAGACCCTTGTTAGGTAGCATATACAGGAAAAACAGGATATCAACACACGAAAAAAACAAATATGCAGTAAGTACGCTTTTTTGGATTCAGCAACCTATAACTAGTTTCTTTCCCCAAATTCATTAGTGCGAATATTAATGATAAAACATATATGAAATTTATATTCCTACACTCCAGTGTTCTAGTAAGCTGCATCTCACTGCACATCATGTCCATTGCATTCTGATAGTAATATATTCAAATATCTTCATTTTTTTAGATTCTGCGTCAAACGTGTTGTTGAAAAGGTTGTTTTGCACCCGGCTAAAAATTGTAAAATCAACGGAAAATTTCTTTATTCGTCCATAAGATACCTTTATTAATTCCAACACGTTTTACCGTTGGTTTTCAAATGCCTTACGTGTGGTGGGGGATGTGAAGAATGTGTGGTTTAAACTTGTGCCTCCCTGAGCAGAGTGTCGAACCCAGGTCTTTTCAGTTACGAGACCACCACGCTACCACTATGCCACGGAGCCCATAACATCGCTCGTGAAAATTGAGAGTTGCTTTTTCGAGGCGGTAATAATTCTGTATCATTCAAGGGGGACAGAGTAGGCTCTAGGGCTAGGTTAGGTTGTCTATTGTGTGCCATGGGGACTAGCGTCCCACTAACGTGTAAAACGTTAACACCGTCAAGTTACTTCAACTATAGATAGACCATTAGAACATTTATCTTTCGTGCCCACTTTGCTTTTTTCAGGTTTAGCACCTCCTCTTCTTTGTCGCTTCATCCTCTTGATTCTTACGTTGCTCTTCCTCCAAACAAGGGATCCTGTGCAGGAACACATCTTGTGCATAAATCTAGAGTTTATACTGAATCGTCACTTCTCTTCGTTCACTTTGGGCACATTTCATGTGAATAGGAAGCTTTAAACTAACTAGTAATGTGGTTTATATTTTTGCGGTAATTGTAGAAAAAGAAGCCCATCAGGGTCAAATTCACCATAAGAATAAGTATTTAGCTTTAAAATGAAATGATTTCAGCATTTCTAATAATCTCACTTTTTGGTGCTAATTAGTTTCAGAAAACAGGGGAGAATTACTCATATCTGCTCAATAGATATACAGGCTCAATAGATTTATTTAAAACGGGGATTCAATTTTTTTGGGTAAAAGATAAATTTTTAAATATATTAGAAACCTATTTCACTCTTACAGCGTATGCAAACTTTATATTAAGACACACCCGAAAGTCCGTCCGCACGTTTGTCGGTCTGGCCCGTACGGTTAGTACCCTCCCACCCACGTACTCACACGTTACTCGCTTGGAGGGGACTCGCTTCCCCAGGGGACACTGTTAGATTAACTCAGTTTTAACTTGGCTTTTAGGACTTCTATATCTCGTGCACACTTTGAATATTTCCATTTTCATGCCTTCTTTACTCATTACTCTTTATTTTTTCTTCCTTCCCTTATAATAACTTACTGTTTTTATGCGCAAGGAATTTTGTGTGGGAACACACCTGTGCATCGAATTCACGTTTTCTTAACTCCATACTAAATGGTCCCTACTTTTTCGGTGTGAGATAGAGTTACTGAAGCGCTGCTATCCTTACTCCTGCTATACTAAGTGATTTCCTGAATTTAATGCTAATTACGAAATGGAGTTACGGAAATTGTGCCTGTGTTTGATTTCAACGAGCATAATCTATACAGTCTATCCACACTAGTGATAGTTGACCTTTCATGTAATTGTGAACTGAAGCTGTCACTCCATAAACGTTTCCTGTTCAACCCTTTATTACCTAAATTATTTTATAGTCGAGTAATATTTTAATGCCACTCATATTTTCTCTTGAAGGCACCATTAATGCTACACTTACACAAACCTTCAGTATATTTAAAAGTAATTGTATTGAGTGTTTTCAATTCGGTGCGTTGTGCTGTAAAGCGTTAAGGATATGTCTAAAATTTTGACGAATATGACCACAATTTTCACACGTTTCTCGACAGCAGAGAAATAAGAATTTTTCCCGGTAACAGGCATGACAACTTGATTAGAAGAGATAGGCTCGTGATCACACATGTACGTTCTGACGCAGATAGCATCTCTCTATCACGTAGCATCTCGCTGTTACATACCATCTATTATATAGCATCTCTATATTATATTACATCTCTATTACAATCTACATGCTCACCATATCCAGAAAGTTCAAAATATGCTTCCGACCGACTACATACATCCTTAGTGTATAATTTGTACGTTGGTACCTCAGACAAGAACAGGACAATAAAAAATTTTTAAAGCATGTTTTCTTCACCGATGATGCCACTTTTATACTCAACGAAACGTTCAATACAAATAACTTGCACAACTGGTAAGAGGATAACGCTCATGTAGTGCATCGGTTAAACTAACTCCATCGGCTTAGTGTCAATGTGTGAGCTGGTATTGTCGGCGACTATCTTATTGGGTCAAATCTGATGCCGTTGCATGTAAATAAACCCGTTCTTGTCACGTTTCCAACGGACATATTACCTGGACTGCTGAAGGATTGGCTTCTGGGTATTCGCCGTCGGATGTGGTTCGAGCACGACGGAGCTCCAGTCCATTTCGACAGGAATTCACGCCAATATGTGAACGACACCTATTGACTCCCTCTCCAAATAGTTGGATAGAGTGCAATGGACCAGTGACATGGCCGGTGAGATCTCCAGATATAAGTCTTTTAGATTTCTTTTTCTTGTGTCGCATGAAATCATTGATTTACAAAACACCTGGAGTCCGAGATGGATCTTGTGGCAAGGCTTGCGGTCTCAGCATTTAACATTGCACAAGAACCAAAACTTTCCCATCGTGTCCAGCACTCTATTTAGAAGAGACATTGACGTAGGAAGCAGAAATTTCTAGCAATTGATTTGTTTTGTAAAACATCTTTTTCTCTGGTATTCGTTTTATTCATGATGAGGATATTTCTCATGTTATTACCTGAGCATCAAAGTTCAATTTTAACCTGAGGACTTGGAAAACAAAGGAATTTTAATATTTGGGTATTCGTGATACAATATTTATTTATCGAGCCCCTGCCAAATGGCAAAGTATGTGCCTTTCATTATTTTAACTTCTTGTATTTGCGCAATAACACAGATAGTATATATCTCTCTCGAGCAGTTATATCTCCAGGCGAGACCTAACCTTCTGTATTAATCATAAGCTTGGGAAAAAAAACATGTTATCATAATCCGACTGATCTGTTGATCTCCAGATAAGGTATGAGGATTGAACTTGTCCGTGATCTTGTTCCCTTCATGCTAAATGTACGGTGATAAGTTTGTCTAAATTTTACTTCTCCTTTGACAGCTCGAATTAAACTGTCACTTTGAAATCCAACTGTTACGAAGGAAGAAGCTCGTGGCATAATGGAAATTAGTACGTGACATTACGAGTTCATCAATTTGTTATCGCCTTCATCAAATATATTGGAACTAGGCGTGACAAGTTCAACTTCAGGGCTCTCACTTTGATTCACATTTTTTCAACATTCGTGTTTTTCATGTCATTTTTGTATTAATTTATGTATAGTTTTTGGATAGGCTCCGGCAGCAAAAAGCAAATAAAATGAAACAACAAAAACTGAAGCAATCGAGCTAATGTTTTTGGATACCTGAACCGCGCATCCCATTCCTACACGTTCCCATTCACAATAACGTGTCATCAGATTTCTTTTCAAACTTGAGGTTTATAAGTCGCCCTTTCATAGGTGTTGGTTACCATTCAGTCGGACCTAAAAATACAACTTTTAAACACTTTCTACGTTGTTAACCAGCCAAAAATAAACTTGGAGTTCCAGTTCTTATTTAAGCCATGTTCTGAGATTCACAAAACGATATTTCTATGTTTAGGTTAATCGGTGTACGCAAATGCACTTGCACAGTGTGAATGTTCAAGTGAATTGCTTGTGAATGTTCAAGTTCAGCATTCCTATAAAGAAGGCTGTCTCAAAGATAGAGAAAATTCTCACGACGTATTATGTCCGACTTAATCATGGTTACCTGTCGCAAGTCTGCCAAAATGAGGAGATAAGGGCAGGTCAGTGTCGTACATATGCATTCCTAAAAGAATTATAATATATAGATATAGGAACCAGAATAAAAACTAATATTGTTAATGACCTTAAAAAAACAACTTAAAACGTATATAAAAACACTCAGTGAATGTTTTTTTTTTCACAGAAATGTTTTACAAATGTTTTTTACAATATGTTTTTAGTGTGTTCATCGTATCTTGCTGACCGATCATCATGAGCGATGTATCGTTATCAAATACGGTTATCTTGTATGATAAGCGGAATATTTAAAATCATCCAAGCCATCTTTACATTAAATTACCATTTGGATCGTAAACTGCAATTTTTGATGGGTGCCTGCAAAATACACTTGAAATGAAACGGCTCATTTCTTTACATTATATCTTCCTCTTAGAACAATCTTGAGTTGAGTTCATGCTGTATATACAGTACGTTCTGTTTGATTGCGTAAATATGTTTTATGAAAAAAACATTCAAATAATTTGAGTGTTTTCAAGTTTTTGTAAAATATTCCATTTTAACTTTTCTATCATATGAAGAATTATTCATTTTAACGATATTGTGTGTTCAATGAAACAATTGCGCAGTTAATTATTATGTTCTTCAAAGTTTGTGAAATTTTTGTACTTCAAACATTTTGTTAGATTATTCAAAATCACTACAAATACTAAAGTGAGCAAGAAATCTGATTTTACTGAAGGAAGATAATGCTAAAATTACTTTCAAGCTTGAAACTGATATGTCAACATTAAAATTATTCAAAAAATTTCATTGTGCTCATCAGACTAACAAATCATTTGCGTTTTCTGGCAAAACATGCAGAAAGACACCAGGAAGAGCGCATTTATAGAAGTTATCTGGAATGAATAGTACTAAAATAAAGTTAGAAACTTCAAAAACTCCTCATTTCACCAGTAAGAAATCTCTGAAAAGGCTAGCGGGGCAAAAGATGTAAAATTACCAGATGTAGGATCCTCAATATCCTTGACAAAGGGAGGAGTTTCATTTGAAAGCCTCCATTAAGCGAAGTAAACGGAACCAAAAGGGTTAAATGGACACAAAATAATATGAAGATCAGTGTCAGTAATGTAATTTTCACAGACGAGGCCGAGCGACGCTCAATGGGCCTGACGGGTGGTCATCTGGTTGGCTGTTACATGGTCGTTTGGCAGGAGTGTGCATATGTCGACAAGGAGGTGGTAGTTAATTATTTTTTGAACGGGTATCCAAGCAGGTGAGTGAATTAGCCCCTACAAACTACTAAAAGAATTAAAACTAAATTTCAATTCATATTGTAAGCTTTCGAAAGATGTCTTCCTTCTCTGGCTTGGTGATCAATCAATTAAGAAAAGAAGGTATTTGATATTTCAGCAAGATAACGCACCAGCACTCAGATCAAAGAATACAACCAAATGGCCATTTGGTTATGGATTTAAAAGGCACAATTTAATGGTGTGGGCTCCAAACAGTCCCGATTTGAATCCCAAAGAAAATTTATAGTCCATTGCCGAGTGGAGTGTTCATGCTGATCGCAAGCAACACTCAAGCTGAGAAGTCCTGTGGAAGCAGTTGAAGCGCTTCTCGACCAATTAAACCATCTGAGATAGCACAATTATTGACATCTGCAGTTGACAGACATTTCATTAGGATGTTGCAGCATGGAGAACACCATGTTTGCTTGTATCCTGCATTGTAAGTCTATGTTGTTTCGTCACTCGAGTGTACCTTGCCGTACTCTGCAATTGAGTGCAGAAGTATGTGAGTCCACCAATAAAATAAAAATAAAAAGTGCATTTTTATTTTCTGTTCCTTCGCATAATCAAAATGAACGTTAAATTAGGATATGCATATGTGCACAGAGCATTAAAAATAAGAAATCTGGTTTCATTTGAATATTCAATTGAGAATAACAAACCTAAAATAACGTGAACAGTTCTGAAAATCACATTTTTTTCTAGAAATCATATATTTACGACAAAATATTGTCAAAAAATTACTTTACATAACCAAACAGAACGCACTGTATTAATTCTATACTACGTACTTCCTATATCATCTTAAAGAATCATCTACACTAGTGTTCCTACCCGGCTGGTTTCGAAAATCAATTTAAGCAAGTCAACAAAATGTTCTCGTAATTTTTATTACAATAACTTATAGCCATTCAAGATTCTCACAAGCTATGAAAATTTAAATCAGAACCGTGCGCTTTGGATAATCGTTGCGTTTATTTGAAAATTGAGCACAAAAATTTAATTCGTGCTCAGTAGTCCATGTCTCCATGACGCCCTGTTAACGCTTTCTGCTCACTACTAGGAAGGCAAGGGTTCGATTATCGGTTGAGCAAAACGCATTTTCGCTAAGCCACGGAGTGCTTCTCCTTGGAAAGGAAGGTCATTCCTAACATTCCTCATTCCTCACCAATGTATTGTATGCAAACTCGATTGGCATTAATAAAGTTTCCTGACCAGCAGCATCGCAGTTGCAGTCCATCAAGTCAGCCCCTGAATGACAAGCAAAATACGGAAGAAAACTGTGCGAATGGGATCGAGCTTGCCGAATGCAATAAACTAGTCTTTTTTCTCATAAATTTAACTAGTCTTCCCTAGCCAGTTCAACTAGACTTTCCTGCTCAGAAACACTAGACTTCCTTGGCTAGTTCAACTAGACTTCCTTGGTCAATTTAACAAAACTTCTCTGGTCAGTTCAACTAGACTTCCCGTGTCAGTTTAACTAGACTTTTGTGATCAGTTCAGCTAGACTTCCTTGGCCAGTTCAATTAGACTTCCTTCATCAGTCTAACTAGACTTTTTCGGTCTGTTTAATTAGACGTTCTTGATCAGTTTAACTAGACGTCTATGAGCTTATTCTTCCTGTTATAAAAATGCCTTTGACTGAACATATACATGACAACTTCCTGTTCATTAATCGTGGGGACACAGATACGAAAGGCACTGTATCAAATGATAATTCCAATGTTTCTAAATGTAGCTAGCGTGTGTGTCAATTTATTTCGACACATGCGATCAATAGCAGCCGTAGCTGGTCGCTGTTTTTCCGCGTCTTGCTCATGATAAGACGTGGATAATATTTTTCATTATAAGAAAATTGATTTTACATAGTTTCTGACAATAATAACCAAACTTCAAAACTTACGATGGCTGGTGGTACAAACACTAAAGGATAAACAGCCTGAATGAATTTGATTCCTTTTTTTAAATTCCTACCCTGGCAGTACTCTAGGCACTCGTAACTAGGGAAACTTCTTCCTCAGTTTAATACACCTGCCAACAATATAGAATATATGTTCATCTTTTCAATGAAGTTTTAAAGCAGTCATGAAATTTATTTTTCATGGAATGTGCAAGCTAAAATGACAGTGTTTGTCATGGCACATAAAGAATATCCAGTCGTTAACCGTGATAATAAATTCGTTTCCGAGAGCAGGTAAAGTGGTGGAAATAATGATAGAGCACCCAATTAATTAACACATAAATTTTACTAATATTGATTCAAAGTTGGTGCCATTTTGACTGAAGTAAACTAATTAAACTAGAAATTAGTGCATAAGCAAATTTATTTGTGGAGGTTCACTTTTCGAAAAGTAATTACAAAAAACATGGGATGTTGGGGAAAATTATGATGGATATAAAAATAACACACCCTGCAAAAATTTCATATTTCCGTATTACTAGGCCTGTGTCACTGAAGTAATAGGTCAAAACAAGACTGACACCGGTGTTGTGCTGGGTAGTGCCGCGGTCTTATGACGTCTAAAATGAAGGTATGTAAAATTCATCAGACAGGTAAAAAGGACCGCACGGACGGCAACAGGAAAAGGCTACATTTAATAAAATGTAAAAACCATTGATTACTTCAAGAGTGGCATGAATTAAAATTACAGACACAGATTTCCTGGACAATTACGGTAGACATTTGTAACTATAAGTTCTGTGACTTCTAGGGCATCCTTTAGAATATGTAAGCTATAAGTGGCGAAGGATGTTAAAATACGGCAAATTTCATGATGATTAATAGGTCTAGAAAAATCATACGCAACTATTTTGTAAAATCCCGAATGGCGTGGGTCCAAGAAATCAACAGGACGTCAACCACCCCGACCAGCCGTAGAATGCTTTAACGGGCATCTTCTGCTACTAGGAACTGCTATAGAAGCCTTCAAACGTCTTTAGATTTAAACATAACCCCCAGGAGAGTGTGACAAATGTTCAAACCTATAGAATACTTTGTAAATAAGAGAAAGAGGGCACCACCGCTGACCATGTTGCACAAGAAGAGACGAGAGGAATGGGTGCGGGACCAAGTGGAGTGAGATGACGAAGATTGGTCAAAAGTAATTTTTGCAGATAAATAAAAGCTTATTTGAGTGGAACTGGCGGTCTTCAGTTTTACTCGCACGATTTAAGAAAGGAGAGCTAATCTTGAGTAAGCTGCTTTTTGGAACATTTCTCTAATCCTCAGAGGAACATTGATCGAAGGTAAGATGATTTTGGTGACAATGGAAGGAAGGCAGAATGCATTGAAGTATACAGAGGTCATAACAAGAAGTCTTCTTCCAGCTTACCCAATCATCACCAGAGTAACTCGGTGCTCCACCATAATAACGCAGCAAAACTGACGACCAGTTGGTTCGAAGACAACAGTATTGGTAATTTAAGTTGGCGCCAGAAGTCTCCTGATCTGAATCCCATCGAGAATCTCGGGGGCACATTAGCGGGGCAAACTTACTTCACTGGTAGACAAGTCCAAAACAAAATCATATTGTGGTGCACCTTTAAGGAATGCTGGGGAGTAATACCCATAGCACTGCTTACTCATCTAATTAATTATACAAATAACTGCTGTCTAAATGTACTACAATTTGATGAGAATACATGTAAATTTTAAGCAGTTTTGTATATTTTTGTGTGGTGAGAAATCTTTATTTCCATCAAGTTATCCCCAAAATCATGAGTTTGTGCAATTATATCTCAAAAAGTAAAACTAAAAAATAATTTGTGGATACACTGACTCCTAATTTAATTAGCTACTTTCGTTTAAAATTTCATCAAATTTGAATCATGATTAGTAAAGTCATGTGTTAATTCGTAGGATGGTCTCTCGTTATTTCCCCCCTTTTCCATATCTTCACTCCCTTCCATTAATCTGAGAGAACATAATGTAAGAATTAGGATGATACGAGTTTCATGTTCATATATCTTATCACCAGAACTGTGATGTAGAATTTTTAGGTCAGTCATGCAGGTCATTTTTTGAAAGTCCCTCAACCTACTGAGATAGATAAATGTCGAAAACGAGGTTAATTGAATGGTAAATTAAGTACATATAATGGGTTAAATAGGATTGATCGATGTATAAACCAGGTTTCTTTGACGGCTCAAATAGGACGGATTAAGATAAAACAGGTTTGATCAATGAACAAAAAACTTGCTGACGAACAACGCAAGGTTCCTTGTTGAAAAAAATCCTATTATCGAGGCCTTTAAAAATATCATCGCTTGAGGGCAAAACGTATTTTGACTGACGGATAAAAATTGACAGATTTATGACTAACGCAAAACTGATGGATGGATTGAGAACTGAACTCGGCAGTAGGACACGAGATAAGGAACAGATCTACCCACTAAGTTCAGATAAGACGTTTGGATCACACGACGCCTGCGACTATTCGCAGAGCTCTCAGAGCTGCTCAGGTCTCAGGGGCGGTTCCATGCGTGTGCCGAGAGCAATAGGTTTTCGTCAGCGCGGTGTTATATTCGGACCTGTTGCAAGTAGGCAGAGTAACATCTTTGAATGGTGCTACGCGCGAACGCAGTGTTACACTCTCTTACGCATTGGTAGACGTATTACGCGCGGACGTTGTAACACACCAGCGGTGTTACTCAGACGGTGCGCCTCGCAGCCAGACGGTGTTGAACGGTGTTGTAATTTTAGAGCAAAACTTGCACATAACGTTTTATCCAAATCGTTTTTCTACCTGAAACAAAGTATTCGAAGTTGACAGAAATAAAAGTTGATGTTACAGAGGTTATGAATTTCATGACTCCTGAACGACCGCGTACGACCTGAATATGTCACCTCGGTGGTACTTTAGCTTCGCTGTACAGTTAGTCACCGCAGTACGTACTATAAGTTCGCTGGCATTTTGATTGTATTGTTTCGCTTTTAATGACGTAAAAAGATTTTTATTGATGGCTCAAAAATAGAATATTTTTGAGTAACACATAACATACGAATGGGTTGATCAGTTGGCCACCAAACGCGCAATCCTCATATGTACATTTTTCAAAATATGACATTCATACGATGTATGAGTGTATACACCAGAGAGCTACTGTGATTGCTTGCGATGGATGCCTCGATGACTGCAAAACAAGCGAATGTCGAGAAAAAATTCGCAAATTTCAGCTCTAGCCAAGGAATTTTATAATGAAATAATTTGCGGCAGAATATTAAATGGCGCATGAAAAGTTCTTGTTTTTAACAGATTGTGGCGTACTACGTCAGTGAAACTGCTCATTCCCAGTGATTTGATTCTACACAAACAATGCAGGCTCATTGATCAATTTCATTTTAAACGTTTATTGGAACACACAAAAGTTTAATGAAAAAGGATTGTGCACTACCACAGGAAAACGTTGTGGAATTCCCAGGTTCTGTCGTCGGTGCCGGCTTGAGTCGGTAGAGGTATGAAGAGATATAATTCTATGTCTTCATAGGTTGAAAAGGGAAATGATCTATTTTATCTGAAACAGACGCTCTAATTCCACTTGCATTTATACTTGACACCTTGGGCGCTTACCTCACACGTACACACACGCGTACCTACACATGACCGTGCTCACACACCGACACACGTACATACACACACATCGACATGCACTCTATCGTTCATGCCCAGACTTCGTTCTAGTTAAAATTTGAAGTTCCGGGTCATAGCAGAATGTCTTGATCATTATTTCCGAAACATGTGCTTATACGTGGGCAGAAATTTCGAGGAACTAAGATTATGCTTTTTCTGAACGCTTTAACAGTACAGAAGTTTGAATTTGACAGGGGTAACTCTTCAGTAGCTAAAATTTTCAGAATAATATTCTACAATACTTACTAGTCGATTCCCAGGAAAAATACTTATAGCGTTAAGAGTCCTCGATGAGCGACTGCGCTGAAGTTCTCCCGGTTCTGTAGTAGCGGCCCTCATTCCCTCGCCAATGACAGCCACCGTTACACAAATGTACTCTCGTACGTGTGCGTGATTGGGCATCTCAGGAGCTCACTGCACTTGTTTGGGTGCTACTCACTAATGGGTTGTGTGTGGCCACTAATGGGTTGTGTGTGGCCACTAATGGGGTGTGTGTGGCCACTAATGGATTGTGCGTGGCCATAATTGAGGTGTGTATGGTTACTAATGGGCTGCGTGAGGCCGCTCGTCGGTCGGCTTAGACCAACTGTCAGTTTGAGGTGAATTGCCTCATTAAATCGATCATCTGGGGCACCCGCACGTGAATAGACGTGCAAAAATCTTGTGAGGCAAATATTCTCTCAAGAAGAAGTGTAACTCCTTACATCCTTACATTGTACACACATCACTGAAGTACGAATTTCATAGTGCAGAACAAAAAAGGATTCGTGGGGCTGTGGCAACACTGAAGCCTTTATTGTAGGCGAAAACAAGAAGGCATTATTGAATTAAAACCCACTGCTATCTTATCGATCGCACTTACCACAGCGAGATCGCGTTGCTGAACGTGCTGAGTGTACTGCACGCGCATTTCAAGGACGGGCAGGACGAAATTAATCAATTGTTCAACGCGAATACGCGTTTTATTCTAACGTGTGTGCAAGTATTCACCCACCATACTAAGGTGTATGCATGTCTTCACCCTTCATACTAACGTGTATGCATGTCTTCACCCTCCATACTAACGTGTATGCATGTCTTCTCCTTCATACTAACGTGTATGCATGTCTTCTCCTTCATACTAACATGTATGCAAGTTTTCATCCTCCATACTAACGTGTATGCATGTGTTCGCCCTCTATACACAGAAGTGAAATTTGACTGAAATTCGTTCGATTTTTATCGATCGGTTTCAACGGAGTGAATTCAACAGTATCAGAACGTCTCAAGCTCTTTTCAAATGTTTCATACTATCGTTTGGGAATGACTACACATTCAGTTTTTGCTATCTTCTATGCATGAACATACCACTCCCAAGAGGATGTCTCTATCTTAAATTTTTCTCAATGCCATTTTTTATTTTATCTTCAGCTTTAATTGACTGTAAATTTTGCATTATTTTTAATTTAACCTAATGTGCAATTTTATTTCAAAAGGTTATGTACAAAGGAGTTCAGTATCATACTACACACTATCTCACCAAAAATATCTTCCAATAATGTATTTTTCTGCAAATTATCATCGCACTAATATCGTATTACAATATCTCTCTATAAAATATCATGCTTCAAGATATTTTCCTACAATATATGTATTTTAGCTACTTATGTAGATCTCACCACAATCTCACACTCTAAAGTAACACTACTAGTACCTCTCTACAAAATCCAGCTACTAAGTAGGGTTATTGGAGAAACTTCGGTTCCAAGAAAATTAAGGTGCTGCAAGTTGTGTGCATTCGCCGTGCTAACTGAGAACGTCGTTAGCAAATTGCGAGCTAAAAGCGTAAGCCAAGCTGCTGTGGAGTATTCGGACGCAATTTTTGATTCAATAAAAGCAAAATAAAAAAGGGAATGAACAAAAGCATTTTTAACCTGAAACAAAATTTACCTGAAAGTATTAAATACATGCATTTAAAAAATGAAAGTGTGCAGTTTTGCTCATCATCGCTTTATTAAACTAACAAATGTGTCATGATCATTTTACCGCACCTTGAATTTCATAAAAAGGCATTATAAGGATAATAAAAGCAGTGAAATCCCCGCATAGAACATACATTTTCTCAAGAAAAATAGGTTTTCGAAACGTGTTACGCGTGGTATTAGCTTCCAACCTAACTTTTTTCTGTGTAATTTGGAACTTTTTTATCACTTTATGAATTAATCATCTTATTGTCGGTGAATTTTCTCGATGTGTATTGAACTCAACAGTAATTCTTCATTAAGAAAAAAAGAAACTTTATTATTCCCAGCACTGTTGACATCATTTTGTTTTCAATGCCTTACAACTATTGACGCGTGAGTGACAAGGAATGTGAGGTTCAAGCTTACTTTTCTAAGGGAAGCTCTCCATGGTTCTGAGCAATTCCATTGCCCCAGCCGCCAATCGATCCCCTTCTTCCCAGCTGTGAGCATAACACGGTTCCGGTGCGCCATGGGACCCTGAAAGATCACTGCTATTTTGTGGAAAGGTTACAAATGTTTTAACAGAAGGCACCTTCACAGAAAAGACTCTACGCACATTTTCGGGCTCGTGTTGTTTAGATATCTGGCACCCTTATTAACAAAGAATAAAGGTAGGAGGAATAATATTGTTGATTAAAATATGCACTGTTTCAAAAACACTATTAACAGAATTCTAAAATCAATGACAGAGTTGCTGATGCACTCAAGTACATGCTCAATCCTACAACGGACAACATCAACAACAAAAAGCAGCAACGAAAGCGTAGAGGGTATTTTTCATCCGTAAAAAAACATGCTTGGGAATGGTAATTTTACGTGTACATTTTTGAAGAATTTGAATTCATATCATTCGCTGAATTGAAGAATTTCTTTAATTTTCCCCAAGGTGCTGAACTTAACAGTGAAAGATTTCAGAGTTTGGTAAAGTGAGTGAATAATTTTAGAACGGAGCATCGGCACACTGTTACGAGATGAAAGTGAACAGGGTAAGTACTAAATCCATTCGTGTTTATACTTAATTCTACAGAAATATCGTGCATTTCAGGTACTTGTTCAGTCAAAAGATACTTAATTTCAGCCCCATGACACAGACATCGTATTTTTAGGACTAGAAAACAGTCGGAAATGATGCAGGCGACTCGTGGAGCAGCATACCCCACCTGGAAATTTGTTCTTCATTCTGCCCCACAACTCGTGAGCCTGCATACGAGTGCCAGGATGCTGCACAGGCCGCCGATGTGCACGCAAACTGGCCTAGTTTTGTTGCTTCAGTGAAATCCTTTGCTAAGAAAAGGATGAGTTAAGAAAATTAATATGCATTACAGCGGTGTACCAAAGCCCTCAATTTACACTGTTACGAAGTCCTTTTTAAGTCCTGATTTCAGAAGTTTAATTCGCAAACGGATATTTTTGTGTCATATTCAACAGCATGGCTGTCCTCTGCAAATTATTCTGTTTGAATTCATAGAGCCTCTTTGTATTCTTTGAACTATATTGATATCTGTGAACCCTTTCCTACTGTGTGACAGATGTTTAATATATTTGAAAAGAAAGAGAATGCGGTCATTAAAATGGATTAATTTTTACGTATACATGATGTTTTGTCTCAGTTTGTGGGTTTCGTGTGAACAAGTAGGATGTATGTTTTTAAGTTTCGCCCGCTTGTTAAATGGGCACGAAATAAGTACACATTTCACAATGCAAATTAAGATTACTAATAGGCAATTGATTAGAAAGTCTAAACAGATCTGGATAGAATTTGATACAATAGCTACCAGGATGAGTAAAATAACCAAATTTTAAATGATGGCGTTCTTAAACTAGACGATTTTGATTTCATATAAATCATCTTCAATGTAAATTAAGTTCAAACTTGTAATATTTTTATTTTTTCTTCTCTCACCTTCATCTTTTCTTCTTCATTTTGTGTCTCCACATCATGTTACACTCTATTTTACCTATGTTTCCTTATCTCTTCACTAGCTTAAACTGTGAATGTAGTTTCTGGGAAGACTCTATAACTCTTTCTCTAAAAAACAATCAGGTGAAATAAAAATAAACTTCTAAACGATAAGATTCATGCGACTCCTATCAGCTAAATCAAAATCGTCCTGTACGACAATGATCTTGACATTTCGGTGCCTAGCCCTAGCTGAAGAAAACTCGAAAAAAATGTTGAATTGATCACTTGTTTCTACTTTTGCCTTTAATGCATCATTACACTGATTGATCGAACATTCATTGGTATACTATTCAGTATTCAGCACTGAGAGTCGCTACACTGATCTCCACAATTGGTGTAAAACTAGGAGGAACAATTGCAAGCTCGTGCAGGCTCATCAAAGCAGGTCCCTTAACTCCCTTTAGTATCGCACTAGTTGGTGTCTAAGGCAGACCCCAGCCCTCCTGAGCTCTGTTGTAAGGTCGTGTTCTTGCATTCGCTGTCAAACCCGGTCCGCCACGGCCGTCGCTCTGCCCGTTGTCGTGTCCGATCTCACGCATCAAGAGCTGACTTGTTTTCAGGCTGTGGGCAGAATGTCGTTCAAATTAAGTTCTTTTATGGTTACAATTATGTAAGGCAACTGTGATGGAAATGTTAGTGCTCTAGGGAGAACCTTTGCATTATTTAAAGTAATACAGCTTCACCAGTTATGAAAAATGATCTACGCTACGTCAAATATCCCAAAGCGGTAACATAAAGGATTGCAAAATTCTTATGATAAATACAAATACATCTGCTTATGCTACGTATCTGATGGTTTCACTTATGTCTTTCGAAATCTACGTAGGTCGTGCCTATAATGCCATCTCTTCTCTTGACTGCGCTAGTAAGATTAAGAGAAAATCGATATTCATAAGAAAGAAAAAAATTGAAAAACTAAGAAAAAGACATAATGGTTTATTTTCAAGATTTGGATAGTATTACGTCATAAAAGTCACCATACATAAAATAACAATCGGAACTTTCTGCATCGTAAAATATTTATGCACGCATACATCCGAAATGAGGATCTTGAGTGCATTTACTGCACTCCCACCTCGGGTTTGTATACCGGCACAGTACTGCAGAATGTCTGCTTGAGATAACGGTCCTTCAGTGAGCACAATCTGAATAATTCAGGCTTTTTCTGCTTCACATAGTTCGCTTCAAGCTTCCTCGCTTTCTTCATTGCTCCTAATAGCACCTTGTAGTTCTAGCTCGTAAACTCGCGATGTCAGAGAGAAATTTGTGCAGACGGAAATGTTCCATCGAGTTCTCCGAGTCAAGAATGTGATGACGGCAGCCGGCGCATTATGGTACGCTGTGGGAACATAAAAGGGTCAATATATCATTAAAAAAATTATTTTAATATTAGCGTTCCCTTTACTCCACAGTTTCAAAGCTAATCAAATATTTTGATTATCAATTGCTGATGTGAAGGATATTCAAAATTTGTAGGATTAGACTTAAAAAATATTCTTTCCCATGTTTCAACAAAGGAAGTCTCTACACTTTATTGTGTAGAGCTTTGCTGTTTTAAAATTTAATTTTTTATAATACTTTTGCAAATATACTTTGTTTTAATTGTTTCTTTCTGCTGGAATCTTTGTTTTGGCTCAGAGGGCCAGATTTCAGAAAAATTCAAGAAAACAGCACGCTAAGAACCAAATTATAATGTCGATTGGGACTTAAATTCAAAGATTCGAACCTCGCGTACTTGTCTAGCCGCCCTCTCCATCGTGGCTGTGATAACTGCAAAATAATTTCAAAAATAAAAGCATAGCCTGCAATGCCATAGTATGACACGCAAAATTATAATTTGACTCACAAAGTTGAAATTTGACTGTCAAAATATCATATACAAATACACTCGTAGTAACACGATCTCTAAAGTGTCACTGGTTGTTGAGTGATCACGTGTTATCAGGGAACAGAAGTATAGCTTATCTGTCAATGATAGGCTCTGCTCTTGAAATGCATTCGGAATGTAAGACATGATGATAAATTTCAATTTTTAGCGGGTTGATGATCTACCATGATAACAGTAACGCTTGCCTTCTCCTCTTAGAAATATGTTTACTTTATTTTTTAGCGAACGATAATTTTCTCGGAAATATTATGCTCTGAAAATGTTCACGAAAATGAACAAGCTGTGTTCAAGAATCTTTTCTCCGATTTTTTTTTCACTCGCTAACCGATCACAGGGCGAGGAAACTCGGGAAACATTGCCAAACGAAAGTTTGAGTTCTTTTCTGTAATGTAAAATAGAGACATTTTAGTTTCACTCTCTGTGTAGCAAGGATATTTTATTTAGGTGAGCAAAAGAATAGCGTTCTTTACACAAGGAATTTGTATGAATTCTTTTCAGTAATGCAAAATCAAGACATTTTAATGTTTCTTTCCAAATGACAAGGACATTTGATTGACTAGATCATAAGAACTACGTTACTCTTGCCGTCAATTGGTAAGAGGGGCACGCTGGGAAAATTCCCCCCTCTTTACGATCAGCGAACCCGAAATTTCCTCCCCCGACCTGCAGTTATCCTGCTGTATTTTATAACTTCCTTTTTCTGTTTACTGTGAGTGTATCATCAGTGCCAATAAAATACCACCGTCTTGTATTGCGTATTACAGATGATGTAGGACTCAATTTCAAACGATCGTCTGAGTGGGAGTTCACTAAGCTCGACAGGACTTGAACATTCTTTTTCCGGCTTCGACCACCTTGAAATAGAAAAATATTATTATACCTTAGCAAAATAGTATGCAGAAGGGCTAAACGTTCTTGTGCTTGTTAATTTCGCAAAAGTTTTTTCCTAAATGCAACGTCTTTGAGCGAAGATGTCACAAGTTCAAGTGTGGTGCTGACGTTATGAAGTTATCTCACGAAAACTACATGTTGAGGCAGAGAGGAGGAAAAATTATTTTCTTTGTGATTTTATAAGAAAGCAACGAAAAGTCTATTATAGTTCAATACTACACATGAGAGTAATTTTCACGAATTTTGTTCTGGGCACTGAATAACGTGATTTCAGGTGCAAACAAATTCAGGTCTGTAAAAACTTTTTATCACTCCTTTAAAATGTTCGTTCTTTCTGCCTCATTCTTCATTAATTCGACTCCAAAGTACCTCATGGTAGTTGTATAGCAGCGTATCAGGGTCAAAAACTTTAAGCTTTTCGTGTCTAACTCGCACTAGAATTGAAGAGTCCAGTTAGTGGCTCTCTGCTTAATCAAGGGACCTAAATCAAGGTCAGTCAACTTGAAATCAACGCAGGTACGTGGTAATCAGGTAACACCGAGTGCTGTTAGCGATCGTCCGAGTTCCTCTATAAAAGAACGACGTTAAAAAAGAAGCTAGTCAAGCGTGAAGCAATGTTTGGTCACAAAATTGACCTTGACGTGGGCATTTTCATTGTTGCCTTCACCACGTTTTACTGAATGTTCCTCATATCGAGGCAAAGACCTGAGGCTCATGGGCCTGTTGGACTCAGAGTTCTTATAAAACTGAAATAATAAGAAGAAAACGTCGGCGAGAGAGAAATATATTGGTGCACACATAGCATGTACTTTACCTAATGCATATCCTACTGAAATACTGTGCAATTTTCATGCGTGAATAGATGTTCATAATGAGACTCGTTTAATGTTTTAGATGACCTACTGAATAGTTGGCTCAGTCAAGTACTAAAGACTTTTTAACCATCTCCTTCGTTGGTGATAAGAAATATCCATACTTATCGTAATACATACAGTAACTTATCGCCCCCTCACCGCCCAGGGGCATATGATAAACCATAGACAATAGGGTTAGGTTAGTTAGATTTGTCTATCCTATGCTATGGGAAGTGACGTCACCAGGAGGTCACTGTTAGGTTACCTCAGCTAGGCCTTCGGAACTTCTATCTTTCGTGCCCACTTCGCTTCTTACCAATTACATGCTTTCTTTGCTGATTATTATTCTTTATTTTTCATTTTTCTCTCATTTCTTAACTTACTGTTTTTATGCACAGTAAATATTGTGTAGGAACACACCTGTGAATAGATTCTAGGTTTCCTAAAGTTTGTAGTAAACAGCCGTTCCTCTCTCTCTTGAAATTTAATTCCATGTGGCTATGGAGCTTCCAACTAACTAGCGAGGTAAATAAATAGTAACCTACAGTAACATAAGGTAGTCTAAAGTACAACTACAATAAATTACATAGAATAGGATGACCTAATTAATTTTGAGGCCCTGTTTCAAATACATCGTAGTAATAAGCTCTTAAACAACAATGAGAACGTTCAGGATGTGAAAAATACGCAATTTTCACGTATCCGTGTAGTAGGATCGCAAAAGCCAGACAACTGAGTGTTTTTTTTTGTTTGAAAAGACTTTTACTGGGAATGGCTGCCACTCTAAGCTAGAGCAGAATGTGGAGTGTGTTGTATTGTATTTTAAATTAATATATGATCATTTAATTGCTTTTAAGTAGCTGTCATGAAAACAAACTGTACTTTGCAGCAGTGTTTTTCTGACTACATTTAGTTGTCGATGCCGTGGAAATGACTCAGAGTTTTTCCAAAACTCGACCAGATAAAATTTTCGATAGTTTCCGATTCTTTCATTGCTGTTCATTTGTGTTAAGAACTTCTGCGAATTCCTAGAAAGAATTAGCACTTCTTAGGATTTGTATTGACTGAGATTTTTTTCGACTGACAGAAAATTGGGTTATTGTTTGTTTTAGAACCCATGTAAAATTCGTTAAAATCAATGCGATTGAAGAATTTTTTCCCACTTGACATCAGTTTCTAGGAGCAAGATTTTTTATGCAAATGTATGGCTTCTTAAATAAAAATTGAATACAACTACAATAGTATTCAAATAACGTTTACATATTAGTCCTGGTACGGATTATTTGAAACCTAACTTTTCTTCATGAGATCTGCAGCTTTCGAACGTTAGCTTCAGTATTTTTATTCACTTTACCTACGATTCTTCATACATGAAAATTTTCAGGTCGACAAGTGTCATGGACTTAAATATGTCTCTTAAATGTGTCTGATACCAAAGTTGTTGTTAAAGTAAAAATGAAGAATTTTGTTTTCAGAGATTTGGTTATCCTTTTAATTATCATTCTAATCCAAACCAGCCTATTCGAGTAATGAACACAAATTTCATGTAAACTTCAAAATTGATGTTCATATATGTTGGTGCTTTGGCTACGTTAGGTTAGGTTAGATGATCGCGTGTACCATATATGACCCACTTCGGAGGCAGTGTCAATGTAACTCTGAAAAGAATTAAGGACTATGAACACAGAAAGTATGGCTTCCATTTCGGACTCTGGGAGGTGCGTCATGTCTTATTTACGCACTTGATTTTTTAGCTCAATTTTTTCTCCTCTAGGGCTTGTACGGTAACTCTCACGAATGGAAAGTTTAAACGATGAAAAAATGTATTTAGGTGATTCCGACAACAATAGTTATCTTATCCGATGACATTCACTGTAATCATAAACTTGTGAAGTTTAAAACGTTTACATTCTGACTGGCCGCTACTACTGAAATTGCTTCGTTCCGTTAACTTAATTTTTGAGCATGTAAAAGTTATTTTTTATAGTTCTTAATTGCAAGACAATAAAAACACTGAATGGGGATTCAAAACTTAGCAAAACATGGATTTTCACTTTAAAACTTTTTGTTCACGTGTCATTTTTGAGCCCACGTGACATATTTAAGCCCAGGAGATATATTTAAGCCCGGGAGATATATTTAAGCCCAGGAGACATATTTAAGCCCAGGAGACATATTTAAGCCCAAGAGATATATTTAAGCCCGGGAGACATATTTAAGCCCAGGAGACATATTTAAGCCTGGGAAACATATTCAAGTCCGAGAGACATATTTAAGTCCAAAAAACGTATTTCCTTGAAAGTTTTTGCCTTTGCGCAAAGCTCTTTGTCGCTGGAATGACGGCACGCAAGAAAGCGCCTTCGTTACGATGGATGATATTTTTATTAACTAAAAGATGACTTTTCCTCCTGAACTCAATTTGTGCATAATTTTCCCGTTCTATGCAGCCGAGATTTTTGATACCATACGGTGCCAGGTAGGTTTCTACACATTACTGCATGTACTCTCAATAATGGAGTCTTGTGGTCATGTTCTCAGAGCGGATGAATAATTGCAATTTTCATTTCTGATACCAAATCAACCACGTTGTTTTTCAGAGAAATGAATTTTATTTTTTGGAGGGGAGGTTGCAGTACTAAAATCATACTTAATGTTATAGTCAATTTTGTGCTCGAGGAGTTGAGTGTGCTTTACATATTGCTTTGCTGCTGCATGTAATCTCCATTCGCTCATGAATCTCCATACTTTGTTCTGTTCCCGCAGACGCAGTTCTGCAGGACAACTCTGCAGCTGCTGACAGCTCTGCTAGCTCTGCAGCACGCGGCACCCAGCTCTGTAGAGGGACAGCGCAGAGTGACTCTGGAAAGCAACGGCTACTCAGGCGTCACGGTCGCGATTGATCCTCTAGTGGATGTTCCTGTGGTCGAAAGGGGAGAATTTGTCACCAATGTCCAGGTGAGCTGAGAAGCTGGTCCGTGCTGTGCAATTAGCCCTTCACGCCTTGTTGGGACTCTCATTTTACATGCGAGTTGCCTTTTACATGACTCTAACATTGCTTCAAAGGTCTTAAATTCCTTTTTCATCATCTGGTGTATAATACAACGTGGAAAACCCTTGCTATAGTTAACTCATTCATGTTTTTATATTTCAAACATTCACTCAAAGATACCAGCATCAATAACATACAGATTAGTTTAATGCGAGAAATTAATTCAGAGCGCAAAGCACTAACCAAGGTGTCGGCACCCGCAAGCGCCAGATTCTTTGGATGTCCGCGTTGGTTCACTGATCAATTTTAGGTTGCATTTTTCTCAACCCTTTCAGACCTTGCGGTGCTTTAGCGTCCTACTTAGAAAAACACAGCACTTCTTTTATCGTAAAAGCATAGGGTTGCAGTAACCTCAAAATGGTCTCTTGAAGTACTCCTTCAAGAAAATTATTACCTCATAATGTTTCTTTAATATGTATATCAGTGCGTTGGAATTTGTCCATGTAACAACTAGACCTAGTGTCCGAGGCCTGGGACGAAGAGACCGAACTGTATTCAAGGAATTAGGCGTCCTCAAGAGTTTTCAATTACATCTCCAGGATCACTACCACAGACACACAAATTTTGAATACACCAAAACTGTTGGCTTCGCTTACGTGTTGTATGAATGGCGTAAAAATATTTCACCACAAAGTATTTCCAGTTTGCACCATCAACGAGTTTCTCTTTCATCAGGGACGTAAAATTAAGCTGAAGTTGAGGCTTCGAATACCTCTGTCTCCCATATTACAATTATAGCAAACGTTAGTAACAGATGAATTAAAACCTGCCTACGCTGAGTGGGAGTCGAACTCGTGTATTACAGGTGCAGAATCGCACCTTAGGCTTCCTGCTATCCAGAAAACTGAGTGTGAAAACGATAATTTTATGATGCTTTAGGCACGATTATGTACGTGATTAGAATTTATGTACTCAAAACAGTAAAAACTGTTAACTCATGAAACTTCACACAATGTACAGAATTCATACTGGAAAGAAATCGGCAAATTGTTTGGAATAATCAAAGCCATTTGCAGGATTAAGAGCACGAGTAGCAATTTAAGGTAAATCAACATACGTATTCATGGTGCAGGCGATGCTGACGGAGGCCTCGGCAGCGCTGTACGCCGCCACGCTCTCCAGAGCTTACTTCAAGGACGTGACCGTGCTGCTACCACTGGGGTGGACAGTCATAGGCGCTCAGCCCGACTCTTCAGGGTACTTGGCTTCACTGAATGATCGTCTGGGCGGCGCAATGGGGCAGTTGCGGGACGATGGGTGCAGTTGCGGGGCGATGGGTGCAGTTGCGG
>VOMN01093250.1:0-47249 GCA_014899125.1 Orchestia grillus
GAAGGCAGGCCACGCTGTCTGGTGAAGGCAGGCCACGCTGTCTGGTGGAGGCAGGCCACGAGGAAAGAATCGTTGGGACGTTGCTTAAAAATTTGGTTATCGGAGTGATTACAAGTCGAAGGAAACTATTAACTGATTGCCCAATAATTTGATGTACATCAACCCTTTAGGTCTTGGGTATAGAAGTAGTTTTCTCAAATTTGTTCGCAATTTGGCAGGATTAATGTATAAAGTAAAAATTGAGCTTAGACTGAGGTGCTCCTGTAGTACTCAAAGGCTTGAGTTCAGGTGAGGAGAGACGGGAAGAGGTCATCCTCGTGATGTACAAAACTGAATCTGAATATTTCCGGACTCTCGAATGAACGCTACATACCGTGTGTCATATTTCCTTGTGTTTTCATGCAAATTTAATGCACAGTATGTTCCGTTCATTCTAAATCTGGGTAATAATTCATATATTTGTGCATAAAGGTGAAGCATCTAGCGGGTTTTAGACTCTGCGACCGAAAATGCAGCTATGGTGAGAAGGAAGAATAGCAGCGTTTGAGCTAAATCTTCGTATGAAGCAGCGGTCGCCTGAAAATATCGACCTGGCTCAACACATGACAAAAATATTTACTACATGCCTTGAATTGTCGATTTTATTCATGCCTTATCATTATTATAATTTTTAACACTCTTCCCTCGTGTGTCTAGAACTTAAATTGCCCGCATTATTTTAGCAACAAAACTGAAGCCAGCTTTATGGTACGGAAAACTAGCACCAGTTGTCTATAATTCGCCATGAGACTGCTGCTGGCTTTGTAGGGCAAGCTAGCAGCGGCCTAATGAAGCTGCTCAATATGGCACCATGGGTTAATTAATGCATCGTTTTCATATTTTCAATAGTTAATTTTGTATATGTACGTGTAGCGTATGTATACGGTGAGACTGCAGCTAGCTTCGTACAAAATCGAGCAGCAGCAGCAGAAGCCTTTTGAAACTCCAATCTCGCACCATTACTGCTCGTAAGAATAAGTGAGCCTGCTGAGTGCCTGGAACATGTGTTTAATTCTCTGTAATGAGACGAGCCTGGTATACCTGGTCGGGAGATCAGTAGTCGACTTAGACGTCACACGTGTAGACAAGACCAAAAAGTCACCGTTTGATCGTAATGCCCGGTTTCATCAAATTAAATGTTCACTCGGCCATAAATGTGCGTGAGAAGTACAATCGTCGCCCCCACTTCCCCCTTGGAGCGCTAGATCGGTTCCAACATACAGCCGCTCTATCATCTGATTTGATTCTTAGAACACGTTCTATATGCTTCATATGACACCTGTTTTCCGTTGTAATTCATGCTCACTTTTGTTGGTACCGTTCTATGCGAGGAACGACTGAGTGTACAGCGGTTGTTAGCTGAAAGCGGTCTAGCGCTCTATGCAAGGGACTGTTATATGTTCTTGCCCTCGTGTTTGCTTGCTGAATCACTCGTGATAGTCAACCGCATAAGTTAACCCTTTCACTCCCGTTGGGATAATGCGTCCCACAGATTTTGAGTGGGAGTTCTGTAGCGCAATTGGCGCCTACACCACATTTGTGACGTCACAGTACCTACGCTTCGCCAGTTACTTGCGGCCTCGTGGGAACTCTCAGCCGATTAGATCCCGCTTTCATCAGTGGCGCTGTGAATTTCATATCACTTTTTCTGCAAGCGAGCTTAATGTTTTCTATTATCCCAACGGGAGTGAAAGGGTTAAAGTAGCTTCATGAGGCAAGATTCTTGGAGGCGAGCTACCAATTATCTTTATGAAACTGCTAATATTCTACATGACAGAAATGCGCACTTTGTAGGATAGCGAGTTATCTGTCTCTGAAAAGGGGCTGTTGAAGCCTGTTACTTTTGAGAAGGCATAGGATAGGCAATAGGATTCGGTTAGGTTTGGTTTGTATATCGTATGCTATGGGAATTGGTGTCTCCAGGAGGCACTATTAAGTCATCTCAACTATAGCTAGGCCTTTGGAACTTGTCTTTCGTGCCCGCTTTGCATTTCTCAATTTTTACACCTTTGCTATCTCATCTTGGTCTTTTATTCCTCTTTTCACTTGACTTGCTGTTTGTATCCGCAGGAGATCCGGTGTAACAACACACAGTGTTCAAGAATTTCCTATTTTCTCATGTGAAATGGTCCCTTCTCTTTCGGCGTGACTTAGTCTGAGTCACTGAACCGCTGCAGTCGATATCGCTGCTGCTCACCTGTTACCCGTCAGCGTACCATAAATGGGACGCTTTATAAAAATGGCTGTACTTTCATACTTGTGAAAAATATTCACCTTTTGCTTGCTTTATGCCACTTTATTACACCTAACCGTCATATAAACGTTAACCTATTAAGAATTTTTTCATTATATGAGAAAATTACCTCAGCTATAAATAAACCTTCGGGACTTCTTTCTTTGCTTCTTTCAATTTTCAAACCTTCTTCGCTATCTCTTATTTGTCTTTACTTCCCCTTTTTTCTTAAGTTCCTGCTATTATGCACAGGGAATCCTGTGTGGGAACCCACTTATGCATAGATTTCACGTTATCTTAAGTCCATACTAAATGGTTCCTACTTTTCGCTCTCTTGAGATCGCCTTTGCTGTGGCTAGGGAGCTTCAAACTAACTAAAAATAATAATTCCATTATATGGGAAAATTTTCAGTTTCCATCTGTTAGAATTCTTCGCGTACTGAGTTAACGCAGCGTTGATTGTCCTCAGGTGCGTCCAGTCTGCAGCTAGCGCCCACCCTGAACCCTGCAGCAAACCTTGCTGGTGTGAGGGTCGTGCAGCAACAGCAGCAGCAGCTGCTGCAGCAACAACGCTCGGTAGCAGCACCTGCAGCAAGCACTACGGTGCTGAACCATCATGCTGTGGCCCCTGCCGCCGCGTACACTCCTCTGCAGCACATAGTCAATCCCGTGCTGAGGCAGGTGAGGTCATCACGGTTTGTGTGGAGCCATGTGAACATCATTCCATCGTCTGTGGGCAATAATTCTGAACTGGAATTAGCTTCGTAGTCCAGATCTCTCAAGAGAGGAGGAAAGAAAGTAAATTTGTTCCTACAGAGTTGGTACATGGTAAAACGTATTGGTTTTAAATGCCCTGTTATTTGTGATAGGACGGGTGAACATTAGGAGGAATGTGGGACTTGAGCTTCCTTCCTCAAAGGAAGCACTTTGCAACCCCTTCAAAATCCAGTAGTCGCGCGTGGACGTGGAACCTGGGCTCTCCTCATATAGACCGGAGCTCGTTACCCACTGCACCGCTGAGTCGAGGCTACTGCACCTGGGGCGTGGCCCTTATTTCAGTGTCATTCTTGAAGTATGCACACAGGAGGAATAAGAAGATAAACATTTCACCTTCTGGTGCAGTCGTGGCCGAAGTGATGGAGACTTTAAATTATTTTATAATTTTTTTCATTTCAAATGTGACATTCCCTTAAGTTCTACGGTCTGTGATTGTTGCTCTCGTAATAGGGGTTTTGGAATTAACACGCTGCCTACGCATGGATGTATATACCTAACCTGTTCCATAACAGGTGCTGAATTTGAATTCGGCAGCACTTTCGTGCTTTGAAGTTAGATTTGTTCCTGTCATTTTTGCTCTTCCTTCTTACTCAGCATAATGGTCTTTGTTTATTCTTATAATTCATATATGAGGGTTTCCTGTAACCACAAATAAAAAGGTACACAGGCAAACCATTACGCAACATTGGTTAGTTGGTACACCGGTGGCCCAATACGTAAGCAACGTGTTAACATGCAAAGAGATAGTTGAAAAATGGGCATCAAGAGCCATTGTTTATAAAATTTTAATAAGAAGGTGAAAGACACTGGTAATCTGAAAATGTCGCCTGGATGTCCAAAAGTATCCAATGCACGCCAAGGTTGGATTTTAGTGAAGTCTCGCCTTAAGAATCGCAGGGGCACAGGTCCTCAGCTTGGCAAGAAATGGAAAGAAGATGGAGTGATCGCCTCATCTAGCATGGTGAGACAAAGACAGGGCCCCAAGTCTACGCGAGGTGCGTCAAAGCCACTTCTGTGCGAATGCAACATTCGGGGTAAACTGCATTTTTGTATAAATTACAAAAATTGGTCAGCTGACGACTGGAGCGGTGTAATTTTTTACCCGAGGCTCCCTTTCACGCGTGTGGAGGGTCAAGGAAATGTCTTGTTCGAAGAAGCAAGGAGGAAAGGTGCCGAGAAGCCTGCGTTAGTCCCAGAGGGTAGCGTCCGGCCACACTTTATGTCATGGAGTACTTTTCATATAAAGCAACGGGGACATTAACATTTTCGCCAAAAAATACCTCCGTGAAGAAGTGTAAGAAGGGACGTCGTTGAAAATAATAAGTGATTTCCTTCCTTTTTCGTTTGTGTTTTTTTGTCTTGCGATATAAAAGGTGACATGGTATGTCAATTTATACTTTATTCTCCTCAACTCAACACCACGAAAGTACCTAGCCCCCGTATCTTCACATATACATGAATAATTCGTATGGAAAGTAAATAATACATTACTCTTGTTCATTTTGACCATGACCAGCCAATAAAAATTTGCAAGTACCGGCAGTAAAACCTAATCATTTCCAACGATCATCACATCTAACACAGGCGGGAGGGAGACCTCAAGACTACGGGTAATGCATGCGTTGAGATGTGGTAATGCGGATGAGAAGCCTAACATTCCCGTTGCACTTTCTGCCAACAGACGAGCAGCGCTGGTGGTGGGAGCTTCCCAGTGAACAGCGCTCTCATGATCGGCGACTACGTGACGCCAGGGTCCATTCTTCTGCCGACGCAGGGTCTCAACATCAACCCCTCGGTTGCTGCTGCTGGACACTCCCCGTCCTCGCACTGACCCTCGCATGGGACACGCCAGTCCTATAGGCACTAGCTACCTGCCCACATGCAGGCTCTACCTTAATCAGCAGCTGCACAGCGCGACGATGGGCGATGCTTCGAGTCTAGGAGACCAGCTCGTCGATGCCAATACTCGTATACCTGCGTTAAGATGTGCTGCTTGTGGTCTGTTTTACGTTTTGTTCAGTTTGACTGAAGCGCTCACGCTCGTTAGACCCCTCTCGACCGATCGTTAGGTTACCCTCGACCCGCTCCCCCTGTTCAGAAGTTTGGTTTGGCCTGCAGTGCGCAGCCACAGCGCTTGCTCTCATTAATGACGACAAGGATGTTTCTTTTTTATAGAATTTTTGAGCCTTAAGTATCCGTTCCAGTTCATAGCGTGGCCAAACGCCCGATTAGGTGCCGATCATTTTAATGAAACTGCTATTCGTCTAAGGGTGAAAACGACTCGTCTAACTGCTATTTATCGTTTCATGAAAATGATTGTTAGCCATTTGAGTGTTTCAACAAGTGCTCAACCGGAACATTGATCAGGATGGTTTTTACAAGGAGTAACTTGACGCCTTTGACTCAACACTGTGAGCAGCTGTGGACCTGAGCCAACCTTCTACTTAAAATCTCGTCATTTTAAACGAGATTTAAAATCTCGTGAACATGTTCCACGAATTTGTGTTCACCTCTGCCGCTTGGCTTTATCGAGGGCCCCGCGTCAAACAATCGTGAATCTCGACTTCAACTTTTCAATTTTGCTGCTCATTCTCCCCTAAACGCCCGTCTTGCATCTCCCTCCATGTGTTGATATCGATACGAAGTTTTGGCCCGATTTATGGACACGAAATTTAGTCTCGATCTATCGACATGAAATGTCCCGATCTATTTGAGTCGCTTCACCCGCGATCGCTACCTTGGGTATATGAAGTTTTCCATCATGTGATGATACCCCACGGTTCGAACTGTAGAGTATCATCATGTGTCCGTGGTAAGCTTGGTATTAGTATATGTTGATGTATCCACGAGTATGTGGATGCGATGCAGCAACCGCCAACGACTTGTTTACTTGCAGACACAATAGCATAACAGCTGGACGTCAGCTTTGGCAAGATCTGGTTAGAATATTTCCCCTGTTAAGCATTACGAACTCTATATCACAATCGACCAGGAAAACCTACAACAGTGAAATTCATATCAAACAGTCAAGGAAAGCAATTTTAACTGCATGAAAGTCATATGAAGCAGAACCGGCACTACGAACTGGGCACAACGGGATCTATCCGAGACCTCTATGTGTAGTTTAAGGCAGCACGTGCTACGATCAGGGCAGCTGGGAGCAGTATCACTGCTACGCTCAGAGTTGGAAGACAATATTAAACCTACAGGCGTTGAAGGTAATGAGATTGTGATGTGTATCGGTGTATTATCACAAGGTGACCTTATCACGGGCAGCCGTATATATTTGTGGTGTTAGTGACGCACGCGGGGGTGTCTTTGTCTATTACTGCAGAGGGGTTCAAAAGAAATGTACGCACTGGTGGTAATTCGATTATTCCATAACAGAAGCCTTGCACTTGCGCTGTAATTGCCAGCAAACGCCACCTACCCACGGCTAATTTAATAGTTACACTACACTTCCGCATGAAGTTAGTGAACGTAAGTCTTTTTGTTAGGAAATTATTGAATTACAAACACCGAGTACGTTTTTTCAGACCCCTCCGCGCCCATATCTTGCGTCGCACTACAGTTGTCTTGTGGTGCGTGCGATGGACACTCGACGTGTGCACACGGCGTATTGGTACGAGTTTCCCCGAGCTCATTAACACGGTACCTCCAAGGATTCTGCCAGAAATGAGAGTAATGAACTCTGCTGACTGTACCCCCGTTATCGTGTTTCTTCAGATTCTCCAATTTCTTTCGTGAGGTCATTCGAACAGCTGGAGAATGCTTTCATGGAAGTGATATTGTCCAGCTTTAGGTCACCCCTCATGCAGCCCCGTTGGCTGGGCTAGTGTTATTGTGGCTAACGTCGCGAGTGACGAGTGCAGTGTTGTGTCGGGTGATGATAGTGATGGTGGTCAGCATAGCTCAATTTGACCGGTCACCAGCACTTGGTTTTGCTCACGAGTTATTTCTCCCTTCTGTGTCGCAGAAATTATTTACTGAATATGCACGATTCCTTGTGTGTCTGTTGATACAATCTGCTCTGTTCTCTCGTGATACATCTAGGCTAAAGCCTTTACTGCCTGTGTATATATATAAGTTAAAATGAGAGAGTCTTTTGTAACTCCCTGCTTGATTGAAATTTGCTCAGGCTCTTGGAGGGAAATTAAGTTAAATTTCAGAAGATTGAAGCTGGTATCTGCACATGAGTCATTTCTTTGTTTTTCTTTCCTCAGGATTGATTGCATTGAAGCTGCTCCGATGTGAGAGCTCGATATCAAGCTAATAAATTGAGAGAAAAAAATTGGAAAATTTTCATTATTAAATTACGCTGATGTTCAAAGAATTGTATTATCCATTTAATTCCCCGATTTACTGTACTTTAAGTACAGTGCTCTGGTGAGTCCTCGCTTTAAAAGATGCTAACTCATTAGAGACCATGTGATAAATTTAATTCTGCTTAAATATCTACGTGTGAGCAGGTATGTCCCATCTCCGTGTACTAACAGCACACCACTAAGAGCTCCGCTCAGTATATGTACCCGTATTAAAACGTCCGGTGATGTAACGCGAGGTGTCATCACCCGCGGTGCGTGCCGACACTAAACACTTCCGTATCCGTGATACGCGTTGGGAAAAAGTGAATAGAAAATACGGAGGCAGTAGAATTGGAGAGAGTGTGATCTCTAACGTCTGAGGTGCGTGGTGATGTTAAAGTTGGATCATGATGAACACAGCTTCTGAAATTCTGGTTTAGGATGGAGGCTTGGGTTTAATTAAAAATAGTTGTTAGTAATTATTATCCCTTGTGGTGGGTTTAGTTAATAAAACGTATAAATGACCACGATAACCACGTGTATGAGACGCTATATTGCCTTATGGCCGTGCTAACTCGAGTTGAAAAAATTTCAAGTCGCAGCTTTACCGAGCCTTTGGTATTTTATGTGTCAGTTGCGTGAAGATGTGAAGGCGATCTGAATATTTTTCTCCTTAGACTATCCTCACCATCAGCTGAACGTTCAGGTTGTGTCTTCGTCAGAACTGGTGGGTGATATCACGATCTTGCTTGATGACCATATCACGATCTTGCTTGATGACCATCTTGCTTGATGACCATCTTGCTTGATGACCATCTTGCTTGATGACTGTGGCTAAATGTCATCTTGCTTAATGACGATATCACTATCTTGCTTGATGACGATATCACGATCTTGCTTGATGACGATCTTGCTAGATTTGTCTTCTTGAAGGGCATCTCTAAAGTCACATTGTGTGCGACTTTCTTGAGCTTGATACCATCCATACGAATCTCGGCGTGCGTATTGTTTGTTCTTTGTGGCAAAGTCAAGTCTGAAATAACTTCCTATTTATTGCAAGTCTTTTTACCGATGTGAAATTAACTAAAGTGTGAGGTCTTTCTTGAGAGCAAGGGAGGAGGGATGATTCCTTAGTGTCAAAAATAGTGTTTGAACTTGTGGAAGTTGAGTTTTTTCCTTGGGTTCTCTTCTCACGCTGAGGGAGAGCTGAATTTCCTTTAAAATAAGGCTATTAGTAGCACGGATACGCCAGTGACGGTACAACTACTGCGGCTCTACTTCATAGTTCATTCTGTTGAACTTCATTCTGAAGCTCGGGGTAAGTTCATTCTTGATTGGAAAATCAAGAATGAATTTACCCAGAGCTGGATGATGATATTATCCTAGCAGTAATTACAATAAACTTTCAAGATTTCCTCGGTCATAGAACATACCCGAAAGTAATGGAAGCCGATGGTGAAGCTTTTCCGCTTCATGTATCCTACATTGCAGAAACTCGTGTGTGTGTCGAGTCCAAGATCTTTCACATGATTTAATTCGATTGTTTTGAGCGCTGCATGTGGTGGACCTGTGCGACTGAAGTAGCATACCAACGCATCATTCATGTATCAAGCAGGTGTTAAACACGGTTTTGGACTATGAAATCCATCGTCTCTGTGGCTAAATGTCATTTGAAAATGGCGCTTTTCATTACTAGTGCCTTGAGTTGCGTGAATTTGTTTGTTCCAGTGGAACTCGTGCAGATTTTACTTATTCGATGTGTTGTTTTCATTGATGTTTTGTGGAGGTGACGTTAACAAACCTCTCCTCGCATTCGATTGGCATTTCACGTTCAATTCCTTTCTTAAGTAATTTCTGTCTTTGGATGAACTTGTCAAATTCGTGACAACAAAGAACATTCCACGTGCCTTTTAAGTTATTCGTGTACGACCCTAAGTTAAGTTTGTGTCCTTCGGACTGTGGCGCGCTCGTTAGTTTGTGTCCTCCTGACTGTGGCGCGCTCGTTAGTTTGTGTCCTCCTGACTGTGGCGCGCTCGTTAGTTTGTGTCCTGACCGTGGCACGCTCGTAAGTTTGTGTCCTGACTGTGGCGCGCGCTCGTAAGTTTGTGTTGTAACCGCGGCGCGCCTGGCGCTCGCAAAGGATTAAGGGAACTGAGCTATGGCCTCATGAGCAGACCGTAAGAATTATTATTATTGTTACGATGATAATGGTAATGATACTAAATAATGCCGGTAATTGTAGTGTTACGTAGCATTTGTTTCAGCCTGGCGGATTCGAAAGAACTGACGGGCCATTCTCTGCAGACGCTCAGAATACTCGAGTGATCAGACGAGGTGTTGCTCTGTTTGGCTGGTATAGTGACCTAATATCTTGCCGAGACATGATTTACGTCTGTAGAAGTGGCAGTAAGGTCTAACCTCTTTCCTCCAGTCGGGCTTGACTGCCCTCTTTCCTCCAGTCGGGCTTGACTGCCCTCTTTCCTCCAATCAGGCCTGACTGCCCTCTCTTCTTCAATGAGACCTGGCGATGTTGACAATTATGACTTGAACGTTTCCTCAAATCCGAGAGACACTCGAGTCACCCCACCAACATCTGCTTGGCTTGTGGTTTACTATTGAATGTCTAATATGATTTTGTACTTGCAGTTTTATTTAATTGCCTCTCTCTTGTAGTCCTCCTATTTTCGGTGGGAAAGTCTGCTGGAAACGGTATCTTGAATCGTTCGGTGGCCTCGCATGGGGACACTCGAAAGGAGATTGTCCTTCGGCGTACCTTGGGGACTTAGTGACCCTCGAGGACTTAACAATCCTCGGGGATTTAGTGATTCTCGGGGATTTAGCGACATTCGGGGATTTAGTGACCCTCGGGGGTTAGGCAAGCTTCCCGATCTATTCTTACAACTCGCCCAACTCCATCGAGGGTTTACCATATAAACAGGAAATGGAAATGAACTTAAATCTAAGACTGTCGTTCTTAAAGTCATCTAAAATGTAACAACGGGGGTTCAACCCTTAATGGAATGATAACAAACGTGTCAGTGGTTGCAGCACGATTGCCGCAGTGTGCACGTGACTGTGAAATGTGCTGCTTGATTCTGTGTGACATCTCTTGAAGTTTTGCAGTGTGTTTTATAAATGTATTTTAGGTTGCGGAAATTTGGTATTCGTTTCTATTGTTTCACGCTGAATTGTTTTTGCAGTCTCTCTCTTTTTTTCTGTGTGTTCACCGGTGGGATCATCTCGTGTGATATTTTTAATTGGCATCATCTATGTACTTTTGCAGTTCGATTTACTGTACGTATGTTACGTAAACGGTATTTTTGTGACATTTTGTGAGAGGTCTCTGGTTAGAAATTATGACTGCCCGACTTGATCTTAATCAGTGGACGCATATAACTTGTGTCAACCGCAAAGCTGTGTTTTGAAACTCATCTGTCGGCCGCCGAAGCTCAACAAAATGATTATCAATCGGGTCCATAAACGGAAGAACAATGTGGGTTATTTGCATTTCTTGAGTGGAGTGCATTTCTGTGGAGTGCGTTGTTTGTCTCACTCCTGCGCAGGAGAAGTATATGCATTTAGTCAGGGGAATTAATTGGCTGCAACGAACTTACAGCTCTTAATTAAGGTAAGAAATGTGAACGACACTCGTAGACGGTGAAGCGCGTGCATTTTTTTAAATTTCCCTGAGAAGGTGGGCGCTGTGACATCTGACTTGACGTAGACTTGTTTTGTCTCCCAGAGCTGCTCGCCCTGAAGTCCATGTAAGCGTTTGTCTCTCTTTCGGGCCAACATTTTCAAGTATGTATGGGACCTTAGGAATATTCAAGAAAAACTGTGTACATCCCTACGGAATTTTTATCTCTCATTTTCAATATTCTTCTTTCAAAAGAAAACGGTGAACTTCATTTCCCGAAAGTGTCTGTCCTAGACGAGCTCCCTCTACGGTGCCAGTTGGCAGGAATTTGGAACGTGCACAACCCCACGGAAGTCCTGTCCAGTGCAGGGGTGTCCGGCGCAACGATAAATGAAAAACCTGCCACGAGTTGGGCTCGTTCTGTATAGGTCTCATTTTTATCTCTTACGTGAACCTCGTGTGGCCGCCCTCGCATTGTCTCTGGTATCTGTCAAAATAATTTCTAATCTCTCCCTCTCTCTTGAGTCATGTGAACCTGGTGGGGACGCCCACTCGTTGTTTTTTGGCATTTGTTTAACTAATTTTTCATTTCTCTTCCGTGTCGTTCTTTAGCGCTCCCATTCAGGATCATTTAATTGGATTCTTAACGCTTTCTCAACCCACAAACTTTTATGTCTTGAGAATAGAAGCGACCCGTTCTTTTGGTAGGTGCGCTGGTCATCACATTTATCGTGGTGATTGCTTACGTCCACAGTGATCTTACAACATCATATTTTGTCCCCCAAACCTTACGAAATCTTGTTTTTTGTATATTTGAAAGCTAATCAACCCATTGATACTCTCAATGCACGTGATTATTGTTAATCTACTCGATATTCGACGAAACATAGTTTCTTACGTTCGAAGTTTTTTTACATGCGTGCATAAATGTAGGTGTCCTACAATCTGTAGTTACTCGACATGTCTGTCGAAATGAAGGGCTTTAATTGGTGATCCAGGCATTGTCATCCTATTTGGCTTGTATCAATAAGATGAGCCGAAACTGATTCCTATGGAATCTTCTTTAATATTAGTTTTCTCTGCGATTTTGTGTAGAGTAGTGTGACGACGAGTAATTCAATCATTGTCTTTGCTCCAGATGTTTAGGTTAGGAGCCGCTCCTTAGTTAAGGTAGTCTCCCTAAAATGTAGGTTGTCGAGTACAAGTAATATTACCCGTAGGTTGTGAAGGTCCGCTTCTGACTGGGAGGTCTGCGTGAGTTGACTGGTCGAGGATTTCTGCAACCATCGTGTTGCTCAAGCTCGGCTGTTCTTGTTCTCATCGTCGCTCGCGGTATGCTCGTCCTCATGGCATGGACAAATTGTTGTCATATATGATTTCTTTTCAATGAGTTTCATTGTCCCCTTAAAGAGTGTGGTAACGTTGAGTGAATGTGCGATTATTCGTGTGGATTTATCTCGTACTGATTCAACCTGCCTTCTGCCTTTGAAAATAAATTTTATGTAGTTGTCCATATGTGCTGATCCAATCTTAGATTAGATTTAAGATTTTATTAAAAGTTAACACAAATTTATTAATTTTCAATGTACCGGTACAACTTAACTTTAAAATTACCGAATAATTTGATTTACATTTGATTTTCGCATTTTGATCCGTGTGAAATACTAGCGGCAGCAGCCTTGCAAAAGAGGCCATACCACTGGTCCTTGTATAGTTGTACCTCATTTTGAATGAACATATTTGCTTCTCTTTTATCCTGTTCAGTCACAGTGGACGCTTTGTTTTATTTCTCAATAGGCCAAAATTGTATTGGCTCATCGGACACGTGACAATTTTGCCAGTCGCGTCGCACCTGTCGACGAATGTCAACCGTACTCAACGGGAAATTCAGAACCTAAATCGCTTCTCAAAAATTTAGCAGCTATCAACGTAAAGGAATGAGATAGTGATGCAAATATAATGATGGTTGTGTTGAATTCCCCTTCTAAATCGTGCCTTCCCGTAGCAGACCTCGATAAATGGTTCGTATGAATAAAGCTGGCACAAAAGGGTTTGGATTTGAGCTTTTCGTCGGTCTTCCTCGCAAACGAATCTGCTGTAGCGTTCTAGCGAATGTAGTGGCTGAAAGAAAACTAAAAAAGTCATTGTTCGGCAGCTGTCATGTGGGTCTCGTGAAACTGCCGTTGTTAAAATTATGATACAACATAAAACGATTTATCACACGGTACAATTCCAATTATTGTAGTAGCCACTGTCAATATTTGTGTAATTTCAATCCTCTCGTTTCTTAGGTTGGCTCTTTTCTGTAGGGTGTGGAGCACTACTTGTTTTAACACACCGTTGTAGTATCACAACAGTGATCCCAAGTAATGTGCTTAATGCTGCGTTTCTGCAACATTAGAAAATTTTGCATAACTCAGTGCAAAAATCATGATGACGTAAGCTGTTGATGCCAACTTGAAATATCAACTTCGTACGTTTGAGACCATGAGACCTTTATTTTTATTTTTCATTTGTTAAAAGCTATTTTTCTTTAGAGAAATCAAATAAGTTACCAAAAGCTCCAGGGTTGAGTATATTTTGGTGAAATGACGCTCGTTTACGTAGCGATGAACTTGAGAACACACAGTAAAACTGAATAATTTAGTCAAGCTTGCAATTACGCAATACTTTTTTCCTAATTTCGGTGGCCAAAACTGATGTTTGAAAAGACAACAAAGGCTGTAAGTATTTGGTGGTGTTACACGAAGAGCAAAGACTCTAAATCTGTCACACAAGAACTTAAAATCTTATTGTGATAATCTTTGAACATGGCTTTAGTTTTATTAAAATTTTGTGGCAGCTCTCTGGTACACTTTTTGTTAACTTTGTATTCATTTTAACTTTATTTTTTATCATTTGTATAGCTGCAGTACTTCGTGGAAAGGCGAGGTCGATTGCGCATGCTCGGAGTGCTAACTGCGAAGCGATCGTCATTCCGCCATTTGCCTGTGTTCACTTCACCGATAACCAAGTTGCCTTATCACAAGTTAACTTCGTATTACAGTTACGAGGGCCAAACGGAGGACAAAAATGGTTTGGGGATTTGTTACTTGCGGACCTAATGAAGCCCTCGTTATATCAGGTCAGTGTCAAAGGGTCATGTAGTACCATATTCTCATCTTGATAGCATTTTGTTATGCAACATTTTTCGGGTGGAAACATTTCTACAACGCAAAGTTTTTTTAAGCGTTCGATGAAATCCAACACCGTCCTGGATTTTGAAATTTGATATATTCTATTAATAAAATGATGTATATGTCTATACGTATATGTTTTTAATAACAAACTATTTTGGTTAATTGTTACATTAGGGCCTCTATCACTGCAACAAGATGTAACTTTTGATCACCGGTATAACTTTTCTAGTGTGTTTATATCCTTTCTTTATGAATATAAACATGAAATCCTGTGCAATATATTTCAAGGTAATGATGAGTTTATCAACCTTAATTGCACTCGTATGTTTATATGTAAAAGAACTATTAACTAAACCTGATCTAATCTAATCTTGATTAACCTAATAATATTTTGCTTATTACTATTTCAGAATGTAAAAAATGCCACAGTATTGTCAGAACGTTTCTGGTGGGGTCCTAAACTAATAATTAACCAATATTTTATTGAGCTTTCCCAAGTAACTACAAGCTTATTTATTTAAAATATAAAGTTAGCAGTAATGATTTTTGTTGAAGAAAGGACAAATATATTTTGAGACTAATACTTATTTTACTACAGCCAATTGCACTGAGCATCCGATTTATCAAATAGCCATAGACAAGGTTGTTAAGTTGTAATAATTTTCCATGAAATTGTGAAAAATTTATGTCACACTATTTGTTTCCCACTTTTGGGCTTTATTTCAGTAATGTTAGATTACATTAGAGTTGCATGGACAGCTTAGATTAGCATAAATTTGTTTTGTAAATTTTATGCTGTATGTGATAATACAGATAGTCAGAATGTGTGAAAATGTAGCCCAAACCCCCATAGTATCTGTCATTATATTCAATTAGATTAGGAATGGTTTGAATATCTTTCAATTCAACTTTTTCTATGTTGTGCAGTGGTTAAAAAATAAGTTTCTGCCATTTAGAAAGACAATTCTTATCAAAATGAAGGCTGTTTAATGAATAGAATGCTCTGTCCAGTTGACTGCAGTAACATAAATATTAACTCCTAAAATTGCAAATTATAACTTTGACTCCATGTATATAAAAATTTTGTTTTGGATCTTCAATTCAATTTTTGAGCTCCAGAAAGCATTTATTCCTTATTAAGCTATAAGATGCATGTCACCACACTATTAGAGAGCATGTAAGTTCAGGATTGAAGGTCAAATTAGAGGATAAGTTGTCCCAAAGCCAGCATGATGATACACTTACAGATTTCAAAAATTAAAGGTGAACTTGTATGTATTAAATAGGATGCTTATTTTGTATTTATGTAGTTGATGTTTGTTAAAAACAATTCTATGTATATAGGTTGAAAACAGAGATAAATAAATGACAATTTTTCTAGAAAAATTCTCTGAAAGTGACAATCATGATTGAGAAAATTATGTGTGTAGTATGATTTTGCAGCAAACCGTTTAAAGTGTCTATTAATATCAACTTTACCATAAGCAGCTATGCAGAACAATCTATTTACTATGCAGCCAAGATTTTATTATCATTAGATACTAATTTTTTATCTGAGTGTCAGTAACCTACTTTTAAATTGTTTCAAAAACAAATGGTCATATTGAAAGATATTTACAACATTCCCACAATGATGCAAACTGCATGAAAATTTGGGCCTCATTTTCATTCCATCTGATGACTCATATTATTACGTTAAATCATGTTAAATTAACAAATCTTAATCTAACCCATCCTATCCTTACATAACTGGGAAAAAGCACAAGGGTAGGAGAAAGGCTATTCATGTACAATATAAACTAATTTTTTGCAATTTTTTCTTGTCATTAACCTTTGGAAAATAGATTCTGGGCTACTCAGAAAAAAATCCCTAATTAACATCACCAGGAAGAATGATACTCTTAATTAGATGCTCTAAATAGGATGCTCTGTGCAGTTAACCCCAGTAAAGTAAATGTTGACCAAAGTGTCAAATGTAATTGGAAATTCAAGTTATAATGTAAATGTTAATTGCTAAAAAGTTATTTTAAGAATCAAGCATGTGTCATGATCATTACGGACATGAATGATGATGAAGATAGCTACTTACATTTTGTCTGAATTTGGTCAATATTTACCTTACTTTGGCCAATTGCACAGTGTCCAATCTATTGTACATCCTTTATTTTAGTTATACTGGATAAAAATTGTTTTTGAGTGGTAGAAATTTATTTGTGAATGGTTTTGAAACATGGAAATAGTTATGTTCCAAGATATTCAAACACTCACCTTCCTATGCATTTGTGCTTCCTCTTGGTTGAGTTGCATTAAGTCAGATTACTTTAGGTTAGATTAGGATAAGTTAATGGTGGTAATTTTTAACAATGAAAAATGGATCTAATAGTAGTCAGAATTTACTAAAATTAACCCAAATTTCCATAGGATTTGATTCGATAGATTGCATCAGTAAAAAATAGTTTAAATATTTTTCAATATAGCTATTTCTATGCTTCAAAATTCTCTCATGAAATTAGGTGTCAGCCTCTCAAAAAAGATTCTATCTTAAGAGGCTTAAATGAATATTGTACAATGAACCAAATGATCATGCAGTTGAATGCAATAAAGATGAACCTAATTTTTTTTTAGTTTGTATTTATTTTACTGAAGCTAACTGGACAAAGCATCCTTAGTACATTCTTAACTTTTTTTGCCATTAAGTAGGACTTTTTCTGGGTAATGGAATCTATTTTTGAAAGGTACCTACTAAAGCATAGGAAAAGAAATATTTTCAAAAGTATCCAAACACTTATCTTCTTGTGCTTATGTACTTCCTTCTAGCTTTGTTACAATAAGTCATATTTTATAAGGTTGTATTAGGTTAGTTAAGAGAGCATTGGTTAGTTTTGTTAATTTTATAAAGCTATACTCATGTATATAGGTTGTCAAAACTTATGAAAATGTGGCCCATATTCTGTAGAGATTGCATTATTGTTTTTTTTTGTGTGTGGCAATAGTTTGCTTGTCTTTCATTAAAACTTTTTCTATGCTTCTAAATTCAATATTTGCCACTAAAAAACATCCAATGAAACTGAAATGAAGGTTGTACTGTGAATAGTATGCTCTGTGCAGCTGGTTGCAGTGAAATCAATGGTACTCATTGTATTATACAATCATTTTTCAAATATATGTTACGAGTATTAATTTTGTGTTCGTAAATTGAATGAATTGAATATGAACTATAGATTCTGCTCAATTTCATTTCAATAGCCATAATTCTTTCATCAGTGTTATAACTGCATTCCTTTTATAAAGAACTAGAAAAAAATTTACAGAATAGCCTTTAGTGTAGCATCAAATAAGTCATCTTGATTTTTTATTCCTCATGATTTTAAGCTAGAATTAACTATCATTTTCAAAAGACAGTGAGAATAACAAATTAAATGCTAACTGTAAAAGTGCTCATCTCTGATCATATATTCATTGCATTCAAGTTGTGCACATTATGTGTGTTGTTTATGAGCGTGCCTGATGAGCATACATAACACAAGTGTAGTGAAATGATCTGACGGATGTGCAGGGGCATGCACGGGCTCTATGCCCAAGACTGTTGTAGGAGGCCGTGCCTTTGTGGTTCCGTGCTTCCAACAAACCCAAAGGTATTGATTAAATTTTCTACTTATGTCTGTTTGTGCTTGCAATTTCCTATTTTATGGCTGGGTATTATAGTGGACTTAATGATTAGAAGCATCGTTGCAACATGCGCTACATCCGATATTTATTTAGATCTCATGCGACCTCATTGTTCACGTCTGACATCCAACATTTCACTTTTTTGTCATTCAATTCAGTTGTGGTTTGTTCACACAGCACTGCACCATATTTGTGTTTATTTTTGCATATTGTATAATAGTCTTGATATTTTTTTTGATTTGCATTGTTAGTGGTTTATTCTAAATGTGGGGAATTGGCATTTAATTGTACCATCTCCAACAGAATAGAGCTCCATGTGAAGCCATGATCTCTTCATGTGAGAAGTAAAGGCTCAAGATACATGAAAGAATATAATTAAAGACTTTAATTTTTTGTTCACTCTTAGAATTTCGATAGGATGAGCCCATACACCCTTTGAGATTATTAAAAACAGTTGACAATAGGCCTGAAAACTCTCCAACTTTCATCAACAAATCCCCTCTTCTTCCCACCCTCCTCATGTGTGTCACAGAAACACCATGCTCTCACTCTAAGAAAAGTGAGCCCCATGTAAACATTTCATCAGCAATGCCTATGATCACACCATGCATTTGATGTTCCCAATTTGGGAATGCTCCCTAAACACATTTATGTTCTCTCTACAAATGAATAAACATGAAAAGGCTGTATTTTTCTCAGTCCTATGTTTTTGGTCACTTGGTCTGCTAATTTGTCTTATGCAGCAGCAACCATATATCAGAGCCCTGTTGTAGCAGCACCATGCACAGTTTGACTTTCATGTTAAGCCACGAGTCACATTTGCTGTCTCTTAGTCTAACTGGTGCTTTCTTAGAACTCGTGTGATGTGCAGTCAGTCCTCATTCATTTTGTGCGTCCTATTTGGCTTGTATTGCAATAACTAAATTTTTTTTATGGAATTCTCTCCACTAAATCTTCTTTCAGTCTATGTCACAAAGTCCTTGCTCTGTACTAAGTCTAATAACTACATAATCAAAATGATTTATTTCTGAAACCCCTTTGCATCTCCAATTGCTATTCAACACACACAATATGCAACATCGTACTTCTATCACATCTTCACATCCATGTTATTTGCAAGTATTGGAACAATCAATAATTCAATTCATACTTTAGTGTTTTTCTTAAGGTTTGGAAGCAAAACAGATGACTGGAAAATGGAAATATGTTTGAAGTTCCACAAGTTTTTCAAAAGAATGTTCATGCTAAAAGTAGATGCAGTTGGTTCATTAAATGTCAGGACTACACTGTGCAGTGCTGTTGTTTCTTTCATAGCTTAGCATTTCTATCAGTTATTTTTACAAAGCTTTCTGAAGGATCTCTGTTAGGTTAGCTTTAAATAAAGAAAGCATTATTTTTATTCTTTCAATAATTCTAATTTTTCATTTTGTTACTTTTCATGACATAATTCTACTTATTTTTAGCTACTTACTAAGCTATTGGCACCATGAAACTAAAAGTTCACTTTTATTGGATGGTTTCAGTAAACTTCCTTGTTTGTTATTTGCATTTCTGTTTACAATGTCAAACTAATTTGACTCAATTTAGCAGCCAATTGATTGGCTTTATTCTGACTTGGAATAGCCTGCAACATGGATTCTGTTGAAGAGTAGTATAAATTATTTTTTAAATATATCCTAGTAATGACCTCAAGAACCCCTTCAAATATTATATGGTAAATGCTTTTCTCTACCTTGGCCTCTTCACTTCAATAATTCTCCAATCAAAGACAATACATCACACTGTCCAGCTCCAACCCTATTATCCTTCAGGAATCATTCACATGCAATGACAACTTGAACCTCTAGTAAGCATAACAGTTTTCTCCTCTCTTAACTCTGTGTTTCTGTTTATTTGCTGATGACTGTGTCATAGTAGATGTGTGTGTCATGCAAGCTGCCATCACTGCTTTTGTTTTCAGGATGCTGTCACAAAAAGCCTCTGCTTGTGCCTGGTGGTCGAGCCTTTGTGTGGCCTACCATACAGCGAGTTCAGAGGTAGCTACATCTGTCTTAGCTCAGATTGTCTTTTTTAAGTCTTTCTTCATTCTTTATCCCTTGGATATCATCTACCCATGTTAGTTTGTGTCAATTATGATATGATTCTTTTTAAGTATTTGCTTACATTGTAAGAGGTGCAGCCAAGTTCTGTTGATTTTCATCTTTGATTTCATTATTCCATCTCTTTTAAAAAATAATCTTATGGAAAATTGTTTTCAAGTATCTTCTATATTTATTGTTCATATCAAAGCTTGTGATAGATTGCTGAGCAGCTTTGCTTACAAGTTGCTAATCAACTTCACATTTATGTTCTGCATGATTTCTTTCCTCTCTCCATTCACTCATGTTGCATGTACAATGCTTTATTTGATTATTGACTTTCTGTGCTGAATGTATATCATGTAAGTATGTCTATTTCTGATGTAGTTTGTAGTTGAGAATTTTTAATTGAGTTAATTATTTAGAATGAAATGAATCTATGTCCAAAACAACTTCCAGTATGAAGAATTACAAATGTACCTAGCTGAGTATAAAGTGTTTTTTACTCATTTTTAACACAGCTACTGCAATACAATGCTCTTCAGTATGTATAGAATTACAATAGGTGAAGGTGAGCAATTCACTGTTCTAGATTCCAATGGTCCATAAAAAAAATCAAATAATTTGCTAGGATATTTACAGCTGGGTTTTTATTGCTTCTATGTATGATTAGAATAGTTTTTATTATAAATTGTTTTTGTATTGGTAGTTGATTCTTTTTTCCACCATTAATTTTAGTGCATTAAAATTTATTCTTTTCTTTTTATCACTTTAAATCATGTGAGAAATCTTGCTGAAAATAATGTAATCAAATCTATTCATCAATCTTTTTAAACCTGAGCTTCAATTCTTCTGTAATAACCATCTACCTTAATTTAGGATGAAGATTATTAGCATTCTTGTTGCTAAGGTAGCATGTGAAGCTGAAGTTCTAAAATATAGAAGAATGTAGCATTTCCGCCAAACTGTCTTAATTGTGTTTTTCTCTTATACTTTTATACTAAATAACATTCATGGCTTTCAGTTACTTGTAAAACTGGCTTGTATTGGCCTTCTAATGGAGGTCAATAGGGACCTAGTTCATTGGATAGTAGATTAATTTTTCAAGCTTTTGACTTTTAGTTACAGACAAATGATTGCCTGAAATTTGATCAATTCTAGTTCATTTTTAAAGTTGAAATGCATCAATTCTGCAGTACTAACCTTGCAGGTTATTTCTATGTTGTGCACCATCTACATGCAGAGTGACCTTTAAAGCTATACCCTGTTTAGTGACTAACACAAGTCCTGTGTTGCTAGACATCTAACTTGCACTGGACAACGCCTTATATGGGATAGGGATCAGAGGTATTCAGACATGCATTTATAAAATTGGTGTACCTATTCTAATTGTAGAAAATTAATACTGATCACTTGCATATTCTCCACGTAAAATTTTGCATTAAAAGTAGGGACAGGTTTTGCTTGTTAACTTGAATGGATAATTTTTTTTTTGCTAGCAAAATTTGTGTATGCCTAATCAGTTGATTCATTGTTTACAATTGTGATAGTATTGTTGAATCTGTGGTTTTCTGATGTCTGTATTTTGGTATTTATATTTGTGTCAGGAGAAGTACGTGCATGCTCCATGTTTCAAGTTTTGACTGTTTGGTACCTTGACGTGCAAGTTCAATTTGTCCCAAGACTGAGCTTGCGACTAAATTGACTTTCCTAACAGTGAGGGGAAACACATTTTAGAACTGTTCCAAACCCATTAAACTTGTACAAATTTTACATTCAAACTTGTCCCATGTAGAATTTTTCAGCATTCAATTTATCTTCAATTGTTGAACCTTTCAACAGCAAGAGCATTTGGACACTTGAAAAGTTATGTTACACATTTAGTTGTTCAGTTTGTTCTGGGGGTGTTACAGGCTTTAGCACATTTTTATTATCCCATTTTTGGTGAAATTTAGGTGCCATATGGGCTGGCTAATTCTTATGCAACTATCTTCAATTCATACACTTCCCTTGAGTGGATCTGAATTTTAAGCTTTTTCTGAAGGTAATTTTCTGTTGAATTTAAATCCAGTTATTAACTAGGCAATGGTACTACATTAATAATCTTGGCTTAAATAAAACATACACAGGTTGACTTGGCTGTATGTTTAGGATCATAATCCTGTTTGAATTACCATTCATTTCTAAGCTCCTGATTTATGCTAATTTTTTGTAACATCTTCCTATATTTTACAGCAATCATTCTTTCTTCAGTAAAATCACTGATTCTGATTTCTGATGCTATTGAAAGCAAAACAACTCAAAATATAGTCCTCACCTTTATGCCTTTTTTTAGGGACACTGTAGTGTTATTTTGGACATAGGCTCTTCCATCTCACCTCCAAATCCTGTTGCATCCTTAGGGTTATAAATTTTGGTCTTCTATTCATTCACCTGTACAATTAATACAAAAAAATCGTCTCACTTTAAATGATCTCTTGGAAGCTGTGACCTTGATCTGAAATTAGCTTTCTTGAAGCACTATGTCTTGTGAGGAGATAGGGGATTGAATTTTGTTGTCGAATATTACCGAGGATTCTTCAGCAAACTCGAGTCCCACTGGTGCCGAGTTTTTTCTGGTAATGGAAAGGTTATGTCAACTTTTTTAGCATGCTGTCCCCCCTTACTTGTTAGGTCATCTTAGGTACTTCTGCTCTTGGAAAATTTCTTAAGATCCCTAACACCTTCCATTTTTCACAATGAAATATACTGGCAGGAACATTGATGGTCATAGAAATGTTTTAGTGCTAATATTGGCATCTTCTATTAAAATGATAATTTTAAAATACTGTTCATCATTTTTAATACTTTCTAAATGCTCTTAGCCAGCTGTACGCCTCCTCTTCTCTTGACCAGCTGTACGCATATTCCTCTCTTGGCAAGCTGTACGCATATTCCTCTCTTGGCAAGCTGTACGCCTCCCCCTCTCTTGGCCAGCTGTACGCCTCCCCCTCTCTTGGCCAGCTGTATGCCTCCCCCTCTCTTGACCAGCTGTACACCTCTCCCTCTCTTGACCAGCTGTACGCCTCCCCTTCCCTTCGGCCCGATTACCTCCTGTTCGTTTTTGTGGAAAACTCACTCATTACGTGTGCTCAAATTTTGACTCTCCAACACAGCAAAAAACTAATTGGACAGCAGCTTATCCTTCAAGAGACTAAAATTGGGACAAACGCAAGTCCAGGTATCTCTGCATTTAATTCATCAATTCTTTTCAATTCTAAATTTGTTGTTGAAGCTCTATAGAGTCTTTAATACTAAAACTAGTTGTTAATTGTCTTTTGTGTCATTTACAAATTATTTAGCAAAATGAAACCCTAGTTCATCATCCCTTATGAATTTTCATTAGTTATGTATTTCATAAGCTGTTTATGGTCCAGGGTGCTTTACATTCTCTGTCATTTATGCTGTCAACTTATGGTGCTGTTGACACTGCAGGATGTCCCTCAACGTCATGACCCTCAATGTGGAGTCCCCTCGGGTCTACACTGCCCAGGGCGTGCCCCTCTCCGTCACTGGCATTGCTCAGGTTTGTTTCTTTGTGACAACTGGACTCGAGTAATAATTATTATTCTTTAGTGCTTTTGTATGATGTTGAATGCCATGTCACCTTGAAATGAAGAAAAAATTAGGACTTGAACAAAAGATATGTTATAAGTTTCCTAGTGAAATTTTTTCATGAAAATACATGGTGACACCAGCAATACTATATTGTAAGGTGTCATTTGTATATATTTTTTTGTGTAACCCTTCATCTACATACTGAAGGAATTTGGAAACAAGTCACAGGCTATCCACATTCCCAATCTGCAGGACTGTCAGAGAAGGCAGTCCAGTCCATATCAGTGATGCAGAAAGTTAACATTTCACACAGAGTATGACCTCATTTTTGACGGCATGGACGCACTAATATTATGTACTACTAGACCATCCGGAACCCATTGGGGCACTACTTTGAAGTCTCATTTAAAGCCTCTAAAGATTTATTACCTGACAACTATCAAAGCAAAAAAAAAAAAGTAATTAATTCACTGTAGTCACAAACTATAACCATGATACAGTGGAAAGCCCCTTATTGAATTACTGAGAGATGAATTTTGAATATTACCCTATTTTATTACTGAATAGTGTGTACAGTTACAAGCAGGACAAGACAATCAGAGTTCTAGTATTATACTAGACAACCCGTTACCCGTTGGGTCAAATAAAATTGATCAAAATCAAACCTTATCCAGAAGTATGTATATCCTCTGTAGTTAAGTTGGTATCCATAATACAGGATTAAATGAAGAGTATAAATTTCGAATATCTCAGATCCAACAGACGAACGATTCTGCCCTCTTTCTCATTCCCGTATCCACTTCACTAACTTGCCTGACTTAAATTCCTTTCTTTTACATGACATAAGTGTATATTTTCTCTTCTGTGCACGGTTTCAAGCAAGCAAACAAGACGACGAGAGTTTTTTAGTGTACTAGATAGTTATGTAGGAACTTCTCATGAGAAAAATTTGAGAATTGCACCAAGTCCAACTATAAAGACATCATCTGCTAGAGCAGCAACTGGGATGAACCACCGCAGTTGATTCGTAATTGTATATATAATGGAACAACAACCTAATTGTGCTGCTACGGTGTCAGGTGAAGGTCCAGGGTCAGCACGAGGAGATGCTGCTGGCAGCCTGCGAGCAGTTCCTGGGCAAGTCTGAGCAGCAGATCCACACCATCGCCCTCGAGACTCTGGAGGGCCACCAGCGCGCCATCATGGGGTCCATGAGCGTCGAGGTGAGCTCCTTCAGCTCCCCTTGCGCTGGTTCTTTTGTCTCTTCTTTTTTCTGTGCTTTCGTCTTTCGAGCTTAGGAAATTTTTGAAATGTCTGTGCTGCCAAGTAAAAAATTACAATAAGTTCTTATAGTCGCCTCGAACATTTCGCAAACGTGCGACCAATTTTTCTCGTGTCACCCGCATCATTTGATCAAGTCCGATGTGACGCACTTCTTCGGGCGCCTTTGAGCATACCTGACGTTGCAGGAGATCTACAAGGACCGCAAGAAGTTCAACCACAACGTGTTCGAGGTCGCCTCCACTGATCTGGTCACCATGGGCATCACGGTGCTGTCGTACACGCTCAAAGACATCCACGACGACGAGGTAGGGCGCCTCTGTCTCCCGTGTTCCTCTTTTGGCTTGCTAGAGATAGTTTACATTTCTACGGTAGCTTTTAAGATATTCCCAGTGGTTTCGTCCTACACCTGCATTGCCGAGCTGACGTTTGGTGTAGTTTTTCTTTCTCTCGTGGCAAGCTATTTATTTCTTGAGTAGAATTGTTATAATATTCCTATGCTTTTTCTTAGAGCGTATTTCCGGGAATAAGAGAGAAGCGTGGGACTTTGAGGCCCTAAAATGATACAGTACTGACCGCTATATATAGATAAAATGAGTTATGTATACCACTGTCAACCCCAACCTTCCTCTGTCTTCAGAGTGAGTCGTAGGTACCGAAAGATAGTCGCAAAATGCCCAAAAATCTACGGAAGTCGAGATGACTTTCGCCTCTGCGCCTCACTGCTTGAAACTTGAAACTTTGAAGCCGTGTTCTGAAAAAGCTTGGTACTGTATGTTTCTAGGGACCTCTATTGTAGAGGTTTTTCAGTGCTCTCGCTCCTGAAATTTAATGTTGATCGCACACCTACTTCAGGTCACAGCTTTTGCGTATTATTTTGTTGAGAATCTTTTTACCAAGCTAAGTTATCTCAACCTCCAATACTGATTTTGCAGGGAAACGTTTATGGCCTGCTGATCATCACATTGCCAGGCCACTGCATTCACTGCCGAGCCATTATACTTGTGGGAACCTGCACGGGACTGTTGTTTCCAGGCACATATTTTGATGATAAGCTTGTTAACTGAGCTTAAATAAAAGCTCTTTGAGTGAGGATAGTAAGAACGGTTCATTAAGTGAACGTAAAGATTGGAGTATGTTGTTAATACGCAACTTGGAGTGTCCGTAAGGTTCATTGTTCAATTTTTGATTATTAGCGAGTTGGCAGACTCACGACGTTCCCTTGTCTGATGATCCAAGAGTCCCGGTAGTTCTCTAACTGAGAAAATGTAAACAATGGGCATAATACCGAGTAAATAGTATGGCTGAAACTGAGCTATTCCTGTAGTATTCGGAAGTATAAAGGAGCCAAAAAGTGCGATGTCTGGGCAAGGAGTTCTCCGGAAACTCAAAGCATTTCCCCAATCTGAAGTTAGTTCGTAAATTATGAAGTGTGAAGTTGAAATATAAATGTATGAGGTAAACTGCTTTATAACTTACGTGATTCAGACGTAAAAGCGCTTTCGCATAGAGCGTGGCAAGGTTTCTAGGTAAAATTTGATCATCGTTAGAGAATCCTACTATGTAATAATAGTCCAGTCTTGCTTGCTTGGTCGGTCCGTCCGTTCCACTGTCACACTCTTCAGGATTTAGAGAGGAGAGAAAATTCCTATGTCCGTATTTCTATTTAATCGGCGGGACTGTCAGAAAAGGCACTCCGTATCAGTGACACTGCAAATACCAATATTTCATGTCAGGGTTACTGTAAATAAGAGTGCATTTTAAGAAATTAACATTTGTCGCGCCACTTTTGGCAAAGCGCGTCTACTAGTAAATATAAAAATATTGAAGGGATTATCGTGTCGTTTTGTTCCTGAACTGCCTAGTTTTCTCACCTATGTGGTTTTATTTTGATAATCGTATTTCCTTCTCAAAATGGTTGTTTTCGTGCTTTTAACTTGAATTCAAATTTTGATTTCCCAGGCAACGAATGTCTCACATGCGTGATAACACGCGTACAAGTCCCGGTTTACAGAGTGTGCACGAAAAATGCATACGTCGACTTTAAGTATGAACGATTCTATGTATCGATGACACCGTGTTATTCTATCGCGTCTATCCATTCATTCTATCAGAGTTGAACTGTTCACGGATAATCGGTATCACTGATATATAATAAGAATATTCAAAGTCGATGTACGTGTGCTTTTTCCATGACGCCCTGCATACTGAGGTGCTAGAAGCCATCTCTACTTGATAAGAGATTAGTTTATCGCAAATCTTGGTCATCAGTTAAACTAATTAGTTATCAATTATTCGTTGAAAAAACTATTCTAGTCCTAGGTACATATAAGAAAACTTTGGGCAATTCCTGAGTACTTACTCTAAAAAGACCGACTTGAATTTTGAAAGTAATGTAATATTGCGAAAGCAGTCATTCATAGTTTATACTCTTGTGTGCATATTCATCATCCTATTTTTGAACGAAACAACAAGAATTCGGGACTAAACTGTATTACTTCAGATGTCCAAGACTGTAAGCATAGTAGTCCTTATGGGATTTAGTTAGTCCTAAGAGAGCATGAGAAAATTTTTTTTGTCAGCTACAGTCGAATGGCCTACCACATCCGCGTACTTCTTCCGTTTGGGTGTGACTCCTACTTCTCAAAGACCCTCAGCATGCCCTTCCTTTCTTCCTTCCTGCATCATTTGTTTTCGTATTGACTCAAATTCATTGCACGTTAAAATTCAGTTTCTCATTCTAAATATACCTGTGTAGTTCCTGCTCGGATATATCCTACATTCTTCATTGTTGAGGTTACGCTTTTAGTTTCTAAATTCCTCGAAATGATTTCAGCTTTTTCTAAACTATACATTAGAATTTTTTTCTTTGGGACATGAAAAGACACCTGTTCCCATCGCCCGCGTTAGATTCGAGAGAGCGCCGCGCTGGCGGTGATGTGACGGCCAATGACGTGTCCGACCATTCGGGTGATCTCGTAAACACCTGCCCCTGTCTTACGTGCACTTCTGTTAGTAGGCAGTCTCAGGTAAAAATCGGAAATGATTCGTTCCTTAACGCGTATCAAGTCCCATGAAATTATTTTAGAATACTCTGCTCTCAGCGTGTGCAGCCCCTCAGGAGATGAAGGATAGGCAATAGGGTTAGGTTGGTTTGGCTTGTCTATCCTATGGTGTGGGGTCTGGGCGTCCCCAGAGGGGCAGTGGCATTCCCAGGAGGCTACTTTTAGGTTATCCCCAGCTGTAGAAAAATCTCTTCTATCTTTTGCACCAACCTTTCTTCTTTCCATTTTCACACTTCTTTCGCTATCCCTTACTTTGTCTTTTCTTCTTCTTCACTTTTAACTCGCTGTTTTTATGCGAAGGGGATTCTATCTGGGAACACACCTTGTGAGTTGATAGTTCTCTAAAGTCTATGCTGGATGGTCCCTTCTCTTCCGCCGTGAGATAGTAAGTCTCTGAAGCGTTTCAACCTATAGTACTACCACCATAATCTCGTGCGGACTGCTGCCAAACTTGGAGCATATCTCTGCATTATCGAGACCGTCTGTTGTTGGTCTTGCTACTTAGGGCTCGCTCTGTCCGTGGATACGCGCGTGTCCGAAGGAGGGTTTGAAATGCGCCACGATAGTCTCCGTCTTTCACTTCTTGCTTGTAAGTTGTCGGAAATTCGCTACTTATTCTGGTGCGCTAATGAATGCTGGTAATTCGAACCGTGGTTCTGAGTTTTGAGTGTTGTATTAACCCATTGTTGCACAAAGTGTATTTCTCAATAAATTTTGCTAAGTTTTAGAAATCAGTCCTTTGTAGGCGTGTCATTTCCATCAGCTATGCAATTTGAAATAAAACCATTGTCCGGTTACTTAAATGAATGCTATTTTTTAAAGGGTCCGGCTAGAAGTCACGAGGTACCGAAAATCGAGCTTAAAAAACAGATTAGTTTTATGCCGTTTTTACATTTCATGTATCAGTTATTTCGTTTGAAAAATGTAGAGGCACAGTATAATCAATAAAACATCTATCACCATTACCTTACGTTGCCAATGTTCGTATGTGGCATTATTACCATTCTAACTCTAATACACTCGTTGAGCTCACACACCTAATGCGCTCGGCAATTATCATGGGACTTTTTATACTTCTATTGCGATGTTAGTGTTTCACAATTGGACCGTTTTTTTTTTACCAAACTCGTGCCGATGAATCACCACAGCTCTCATCAGTTTGAGCTTTGATGACTCGCTTCAAAATTACATTAGCTCAATATCGAGTGTTACCCACAGCGATCTTTGTCGCAGATTGTCAGTGAGAGCGGCATTTTCTGTGTGCGTTGCTTTCAGTGTGATTCAGCAAACGAGAATAAACTCCCCTCGTCCACCTTCTGTTGAGGTAGTCAGGTAATGCCGTGATTGCAAGCGATGCGTAAAAGAGGCTGCCAATACGCCTCTCGTCTCCTTGTAGTAGCGTGTCGTCCCTGGTAGATGAACCCTTTTGTATTCCCCTCTGTACACGTGCAGAGGGTCATTTTCTGCATTAACTTTGTCTTCACCGTTTATATTTTCTGTATTAACTCGTTCCCGATTTGATTATTTTGGAGATAAGGCTGACTTAGCATTGTACGAGAAACTAGCTGCAGTCTTGTGTATCGATGCAATAAGGATGCATTTAGCTTTTTACGAAAAACTGGCCGCATCTTTGTTAAGTTGGATTTTGATGTCCCTGTGAAGGGTTCCCCTCACACTGCTTATTGCCGCCACGTGCGAGTCTGGCGAGAATGGAGGCTCAAACCAGGTGTCTAATGTATATATTCTGGGATGAAGTGAAAATTTGTTGACTAGCTGCTCATTTCTATGTTCAGAAATGCAGTCGATTTTAAATAGAAAAAATGAGACAGCTGCTCAGAGCATCAGTTTTACAGACTCTTAGTTCAAAAGTGTCTGAGCGAGACTTGAATTACTGTCATAGTGTACCTGCATCTTTCTCAGAGGAGCGACTGGATGAACGTTTTTTACTTCTTCAAAGAGGAGTAAACGTTTGCAGGGTTGGTCTCTTATTAGTTGAATTTAATTCCTCGTTGAACCTGTTTTAATTACGATGGTAGCATTACACCGACGATGCATCATCAATTTTCTGATCTCTATTTTGTCCATCTTTATGTGAGAAGCAACAGCATTTTATTTTTCTCTTTTTTCCTCCTATTCGTGCCATGCTCCTGCAGAGGTGCTATGCTAAGGTTAGTGACTCCTCAGTTGCCTGTCTCGTCCAAGCTCTTCTTAGTTACGTTACAACTGCTTCCTCGTTAGGTGCTCCGCGATTGTACTTGTTATTGTGCCACCACAACCACCTTCGCTTATTCTGTTGTTCCTTGGGAGGCTTCAAGTTAGATGAGAAGCCTTGATGGTAAACGGCAAAACAAGGGTGACCACTCGGAGCATGTTCCGATTGTATGTGTGAAATCTTAGTTTGTTTCTGCTGATTGACATGATATACCGAGGGAGAAAGATGCACCAGTAATCAATGTTGTATTCATGATCATTTGATATTAGTTGCTAGCAGAATGATCACGCTAAAGGCTTTTTAGGCTACCCGCAATAAAACGATGCGATCTACATACCGAGTTCATTTCCAGGGGTCATTCGTACATGTCACTGTTGGAAGGCACCCTTTTTAAAATGGGCATTTTTACCCTAAATTCCCTGATCGTACATCACTTTTCATGGGAATTCGAAAAGAGGGAATAAAAGTTTCCCGAATATGACGTATACCTCAGAATGTTATATAGAGGTGTAATGAAGCGATTGTTTCTGAGAAAAATATTAATTTACATATGAATCTCCTTTTCAATATATGTAAACACATTGTAATATGTTCAATATATAGGTAGTCACCCTGGTTTCACTGTTTATTATTCAATAGCCTTCCGAACAAATCGAATCTATGTTGCTTTTACCGTTTTTCAATGTGAAAAATATTTTGCCTTGCGAATTTATCAGCTTGTGATCTCCTCTTTGTTGAAAGTAGTTGTCCCCTTTTTCCTTTGGTAGCAAATTTATGATTTTCAGTGGAAAATAACATCGTTGTGCGTTAAATTGTATGCCCTAAACTATGTATTTGAAAGGTCACCTATCGTCACCCAGTCGTTACGAACCACTTAACCTGAGTATGAAATGTAACCAAGCAAAAATGTTAGCGACAAAGTGCACCAGCCCACTCATTTCCTCATTGCTCTATTCTAAATTACCCAGCTTGAGCTTCAAGCTACTCCCCAGAATGGTAGACATGAAACCTGAAGTGTAGGTGAACCCTTCGCCAAACGACACGTGGAATACAGCGATGTCCCTCACATCTGAGGCTCTCCTACACGTCACACCTGCATGAAACACACCTGCTGGAGCATGACTACTACATTTGGGCATGCCATACACCCGTAACTTGTATCTCCTTCATGTTTGCATGTATTCGGGTGCAGTTGCCCTCGTACTACGGACGTGTTATCCCTATAAGGACCAGTAAGACTATACGGACCCTTTTCACTTCTAAGGCTGCTGCTTGTTTTCTATACGAAACTAAATGCAGCCTTGTTGCAAAAGTGATTCAGTCGTTGTAAGGTTGAATGCTACATCTTTTCCCTTTGTTGTTAGCGTCTGGTTAGACTTTGGTTTTCGTGGTCATGATCCTTCATATTCGTTTCTTGCACTTTCCATGTAAAAATTACTCGCTGTTACGCTTGAATGTTCTGATTGTTTTGATTTTATCCTGTTCTGAATTATTGCTGATTTCAATGGCTTCTTCAAGGCCAACTTATGATGACTGTCCAACTAGAAGATTTTCTCCTAATTGTATATGTTTTGTGCTTAGACGGACGATATTTGTATTTTTTGTTGAACCACAATTGTAGGGTGAGCATGTGTCGGGCATACGAGTCAGCAAGTTGGGTTTTTGAATCCAATTTCTATTTTAGGTTAGAATTTAAAGAATTCCGCGGTTGTTAATGATGTTCAAATTCAATCATGTGTCATTGAGACACTTAAGTCGCACCTCATCTTGTTACCTGGAGATTCACAGTAAGCACTTTAAAAAAAATTCCAACGTCTCCTTCGGTTTCGGAATTCAAGCCAAATTTAGGAAGTGACGTTTGGTTTTCAGTCTGATACGTTGGACGGAATGGACTCGGTGTTGTTTGCAACGTTGTACAGCCGCATGCTAGTTAAAATTCCACTTCACTGGCTTGAATGCAATTATGTTTGTGTTTTGTTTTCACGATGAAAGTTTGTCTTGAAGACCGTCTGAGGAGGGTTAAAAAATACAAGAGAAGTCGGTCAAGCTTTCTATTGCCATGCGTGTTGCCGATTCTCGTTAGATTTCCGTTAAATTGCAGCCAAAGTTACCGTCATTGCTTGCACCAATCAGCCTAACTTCTATGTTCGAATGAACAAGAGTGTACGTAAGATTTCCGTGTAAGCTGCAAAACTTTATGGCGAAGTATTGATATCTAGGAATCCAGTGGCAGTTGCCCACGAATTGGTAGGGGGTTCCAATGTACCAGTTGACAAATATTGGGTTAACACAGTAACAGGTGTATCTGGTACCAATCTTATAATTGCAAAATATTCCAGTTGATTCAAACTGATAGCAAGAGTTTTATTACCGACCAATAATTAAATAGGAGTACAATTTTGTGAAAAACGGTTATTCGAAGCTCATTTTTAGGGGAAGGTGTGTCACAGTTTGTTGTGCGGGAGACTTCACACACCTCTGCCAGGGTCCTAGCTGGTCAGTTCTGCAAGAATAATTTAATATCGTGCACGGATTCCAGTTTTTGCAGTGGCCAACACTGCGCGACATTGTGGCATCCCAATTGTTCCGACCCGCGTGACACCTTTCTAAGAATTGGTTGGTTTTAGGTTTTGAGCTTGTCGTTATTTCTCAGTTTGGTTTCCTTTAGGTTTCGGATACCCCGGCGTATAAATTGGTCTAAATTTTGCCCGACTGCAGTAGCTTTTGCTGACGTCTTTTTCGGGTCATTGTTTTGGCTTAAAAGTAGATTCCATTCGCCTGTATGGCCTGCGCACGTCGTATACTATTCGGTTCACTGAAATGAAGAATTCCTTTTATTTGAGTAACTCTCAAAACGTGTCTAGTGCGTTTAAATTTTAATTTGTTTCTACCAAAAGGTGCACATGTTTTCCATATTGCACACGCTCGACCGATGGATTGTCAAGCATTTACCAGCAATATGTGTCAAGTTTCTGACAAAATTTTCTGTGAGTTTTTTACTTTCTTTATTCTGATGTTTTGATCATCTCGAAAACGATAGCCCAGTTTGATTTGTCTTTTTAAATTTTTGAAGAATTTATTGCCACAAGGGAGATGTTATGAAGCGAATTTTGGTGATGAAACCCATTCAACATTATTTTTTACGCATGTGTGGACTACTGAAATTTGTAAAACCAGAGTTCCTTTGATGATGTGCGAAAAAGAGATTGTCTTATTGTATTTCAGTGACCTAGCAGTCCTGAAGTTAACAGCGCAGGCTTTTTTCCCTAGGGTTATGAGATGGGATTTCGGGAGGTGTGAGAAGTCTCCGTGTTGATGGCAGGCAATTTAAGGCCGGCAAAGTAATTAAGACACCTCCTTTATCGGTATGCAACTATAAATTTGTGGGTGGTACAAATTTCTACCCCTACCCCCTATTTCTTATGGGTGCCGGCCTGAAGAAAGTTGGGAACCATTGCTAGACCCACTCCTGCTGGATCACTATTGTTTCCAATACCATCTCCTTGTTTCTTAATATTAATTTCATATTTCTGTGGCCACGATTAGTAATGTCCCATCTTCAAATTTCCCAAACAACTTTTGAATAACTCGCTTACTTATTCACTAAGCAGTAGTGATGTCCTTACTCACACGTTTCGAAACGTAGCTTGTATTGACACTTTTGTGTATCCACGCAGCATTGTAAGGGGTGCTTAGTTCATCTCATAGTTCTTAAAGCTTACAGCTCGAGGAATGTTCAATTTTTACCCCAGTTTTATGAATTATGGTTGTTCCCTTCGTCTTGTGTCGCCGCTAATTGTTTATACAGGTTTACGTTTCGTTTTCTGTGCCACTTCTGCATGAGAGCTGTGTTGCTGTGCAGTTCTTGTAGTGCTTCAGATGTTGCTGGAGTAGCACTGCATCTGTTGCTTGAGTGGTACGGCACATGGTGCTGGAGTGGTACGGCACATGGTGCTGGAGTGGTACGGCACGTGTTGTTGCCGTGCTTTGTTTATTTTCCTGCAGTACGGTAGACCATATATCAGTAGACCACTGCGCATCAGATACTTGATTGCAGCTTTGTGCACGATGTTATTGCTCCAATATTGGCCATATCCTGCTTGCTCGGGCCCCTCGTCTGTCCAAACTATCTCGTAAAAAATACGTGTCACTGTTCAGTGAACTGCATGGCTGCGGTCGCACCTGTGTCCAGTATGCCAACTCTTAATTGCATGACTTGTCATACATGACACGTGCGAAATAGAGCTTCTCATAAATTGATAATACTAAGAAGGTGTTTGTTCAGAGCATGTAAGTGGTGCGTGTACTGGGTTCAACAATTAACTGCGCACTCGGACATACTGCTCGAATAAAAAAGGTGTAATTCTAGTCAGAGGGTGCGCATCACGCTAGCGTTCTGATCTTAACCCTATTAGGACCACTGTCAAAGAGCATGCACATTAGAAATTAGCTTAGTTTTAAACTCTTATTCCTTCGTTCAAAACTGTAGGATGAACATGCACGCAAGTTCATAAAATGTGGACGATTGTGTTCACAGCATTTATGCCATTTAAAACATAAGTTGGTCCTGTTAGGGTTGAGCTCGTTGCGGCCATCTGCCACCTGCCTGAGCGATTGCCATGTAGCTGTGTTTGCGTGCTGTCGTGGTTGCTGCGTACGGAATAATGAATGTCTACATTTTGGTTTTGTTTCCTCGGTATTGAGACAAACCCCTGCAGCACTGAACAAATATCATAAAACTCATTTCAGTTAAAACAAAGCAGCGAAAATAAAAGGGGTTTTATTTCTCTCCGTCTTTAACTTGACGTTGTGAAGCAATTAAAGAATAAACGACTCTCGATATTTACAGACTAATCTCGTGTTCAACTTTGATTCCCCTCGTTGCAAGCTTCAGTCGATGAAATGATGAGGTGGCCGATTGCAAGATAATGTGATGACTGACTGGGACTTGTGGCAGGGTTATCTGGACGCCCTGGGCATGGCACGTACGGCGGAGGTGAAGCGCGACGCTCGCATCGGAGAGGCCGAGGCGAGGAAAGAGTCCAGCATGAAGGAGGCGCTGGCGGAGGAGGAGCGAATGGCTGCCAAGTACATCAATGACACGCAGATGGCCAAAGCCAAACGAGACTTCGAACTGAAGAAAGCCACTTACGACACCGAAGTTCAGACTAAGCGAGCCGAGGCTGAGCTGGCCTCCGACCTGCAGGAGGCCAAGACGAGGCAGAAAATCAAGGAGGAGCAGATGCAGATCAAGGTGATCTAGACTTAATGTGCCGACCCTTACTTTTGGGTTGCCGTTCTGGACGCTGCTTTGAACGTGTCAGGCTTCCATGGAAGCAGGGTAGACGATTTCGGTGGGCTCTGCTCATGGAAGAATACGCGAGTTTTCCTAATTCTAAAATTGTATACTGGAACCAGAAAACGTTTTGAATTCACGTGTATTTCTGGATTCTCTTAGATTGATTTAAGTTCTGATCCACTCTAATTCTTGAATTTTTTTATGTTTGCATCGTGTTTGTTCTTGATGCATCTCGTCTCCAGCATTGCTAAATACTTTTGGGAGAAACACTTTCAGATTGTTTCTTCAAATATACTTTTATTTTTGACTCAATGATATTGCACATGATGTGCGATGTTGCTGTAGAGATGGTTACTCTGCTGAAGGTTATTCGGTATACTGCCTTCTTTCGGTTATGTGTAGGTTTGAATTCTATTTTCCCAAAGCTTGAAGTGAATGCACGCGCATACGTGATAGCAAAAACTTTATTAGATGGTTTCAAAATGAAATTGGTGCAAGAATGTTTTTAATCTAATAAATTTCAAGATGTAATTAGTGCGATGGAGTTACATAAGATGGTTAGCGCAAGGAACGAGTTACCAAAGATGGTTAGCGTAAGGAACGAGTTACCAAAGATGGATAGTGCTAGGTACGAAATACAAAAGATGTATAGTGCTAAGAACGAATTACAAAAGATGGATAGTACTAGGAACGAATTACAAAAGAATGATAGTGCTAGGAAAACTTCCGAAAGATGGTTAGCGCAAGGCACGCGTTACATTAGCTTGTGTGTGACAGGTGGTCGAGCGTGCGCAGGAGGTGCATCTGCAGAACCAGGAAATAATGCGGCGAGAAAAGGAGCTCCAGGGCACCGTGAAGCAGCCCGCCGAGGCCGAGAAGTACAGGTAATTTGCAGGTTAATTCTGCGCAGTGCTTATGCTTATTCTTACCAGCTCTCCAGTCTCAGTTTTTACTTAGGAAGAAAGATATGTTTACTGCCATCCGTTCGAGACCATCAACGTTCTTGTGATTTCATTCAACTCCTTAACATGACTCTTCTTGTTAACCTGTTAACGACGGGTATTGACATCATATGATGTCCGCGTGGATATTGCATTCACACGGTCGTTGTCGATTACACGTACAGTGTGAATGCAACACCGGCCCCCTGAGCGGTGACCGTCAGCAGGTTAATTTTCACTTGTGTCCTCTCCAACTGGATACTCAGCACCCTAGTGTCTCTGACTACTGGATTAAAGATGTGCACCTCATTCATGTATGACTTGCCAATCGTATCTCTCCTACCTTCCGCGATTCATAAATGGGCTTCTGAAGAGTTGAGATATAAATTCTACTTTAACATCGAGTTATTGAAAACCTAAAGTCTGACGCCTTTCGTGACAATCATTCGTTTCTGTCTTCCAACGATAGCGAAGTGAAGTAGCACGACGCACATTAGCTAATATCTTTCACTAATTTGGTACGAGATTCCGAGGATATAAAGTTGTTTGGATGGTTATGTTCACATTTTTGTCACACTTCGTAGAATTACAATGTCGAAATTGTTACGCAACTTTCGCTTCAATCAAGACCGGGAATTTTTTCTTATTGCCGTTCCAATTGTCTAACAAAGTGCTGCTTCTAACTTTTAAAGTTTAGCCTGCGGTAGCATTTTAGCGCAACCGTTTCACTTTTTCTAGGCGTAAAAAATAATAAGGAACTGCTGTTTGATACTGAGATCAGTGGTAATTACCCATTCTGCTTATCACCCACCTCCGCTCACCACAACTCGATCCTTTGACCAGGTTGGAGAAAATCGCTGAGGCCACACGCAACCGCCTCGTACTGGAGGCTGAGGCAGAAGCTGAGGCCATAAAGGTGAAGGGCGAGGCGGAGGCGGCTGCTATTCAGGCTAAGGCCAAGGCGGAGGCCAGCATCATGACGCAAAAGGCTGAGGCGTGGAAGGAGTTCAAGGAAGCCGCCATGATGGATCTCTATCTCCAGACCCTGCCCAAGGTGGATTTGGAGAATTGTGTGCTTCTGTATATTCTGTTTTCTGCCGAAATGTCTGCTTTGTCATGTAGCCAAGTTCACAAGGTGGACTTGCAGTATTACCTACTTGTGAATTTTCTATATTACGTCATGAGATTATATATTTTGTCACATTTGTTTGTGCTACACAGATATATTTGTATTTGTTCACAGCAGCCTTAGTGCTCATGAAGACTTTCTTGGTATTTCCATGCCTTAACTACCATTGACTGTGGATATTTTGGCGAGCGATTTCAGAAATGAATGTGTTCTTTATCCATCTCGGGAAGCACAAGATAAGCAATATGGTTGAGGGGACCGGTGTTCCGGAGGAGGCACTGTTAGGTTACCTGAGCCAAAAATAGCTCTTCAGGAGTCGTGTCTTTCGTGCCAACTTTGGTTCCATCAATTTTCACACCTTCTTTGCCACTTATCTCTTCTTTGTCTTTTCTTCCTCTTCAGTCTTAATATGCCGTTACTATGCGCAGGGAATCGGACGTAAGAACACACCTTGTGCATAGATTCCCTCAGTTCTCTACAGTCCATACTAAATGGTCGCTGCTCTTTCGGTGTGAAGTAATCTGAGTCACTAAAGCTTTGCAACCTGTACCACCGTTACTACTACTACACATCCAATTGTCTTCCGTTTTGTTATTGCTCTGCATTTCATTACCTTGTTAAAGATAATCTTACTGAGCGAAAGACAAACTTCTTTCAGGTTAGTCTGACGCGTCGTAAACATTCGTTGGATGTATGCCCCTCTTGGTTCTGAAGCCTGAGGTACAACTAAATGGAACACATCACTAATATTTCAAAAACTGGTGACGCATCACGAATTATTTTTCGTAGTACAATGTATAGCATTTGATAGAAACAAAACTTTACGAAATGCGATGTATCAGGTTCTGTTGCATGGTTACCTTCACAAAAAACGCAGCTGATAAGTCAAATCGAAGACGTAAAATTATTTACGAGCGTCACGATCCTGAAGAATCCAGTAAATCTTCATAGGTAGGATGCTGAAGAGAATGTCTTCTGGGGCGCGTAAGGGACATTCCGGGGAACTGTTGGGTTCCTGATCTCGTTTTTCCAGCCTGTTGACATGTACTTCTATATTCGTCAGTGTTTACATGTCGCGTTTTTCAGGGAAAGGCCGAATAATTTGCGAGGAAATCTGCGGTGTTAATTGCATACGTAGTGTAGGTTTTAGTTGTTAGAATCTAGTTTCCCGTTGACGTGTCCTTTTGAGCATTGATCTTTTTTTTTTGTTACGATATTTTAATGGCTTTGAAATGATCAGGCTTCAATTTTCTATCCAGTTGAATTGATTGATCTGTACAAACGAGTGCTACTTAACTTCGCGCCATTATGTCCTACCCTATGTTTCACTGTGATCACTTTAAATAACCTGGAACTCGAGTGAAACTCTGAAGACTTCAATACTTATCGAGCATAGGAACTTGCAAAGCATTTTGCTGGAGCTAAAGTTTTCGCGTCAGCTCTAATGGGCAGTTAATTATAAAAGTTTGAGTCGTCAGCTTTCGCTCAGCTGGTTTTATTTTTCTATTTTCACAAATGTTGTCACTTTCCTCGCTGAACTTTTTTAGTTATCTCATGTGCAGAAAAGGAACTAAGAATAATGATTTTTGTATGTTTTGAATGGAGTATGTACTCACAATTGCTGAGATTCTGATTTCATTTTTAGATTCGATAAAGCGGGAAATTTGTTTAAATGAAATCTTTAAGTTTTTATTTATTTGCCAAAGATGTTGGTTCGACACGAGCTTTTTTTACCTCAGATCGCGGCGGAAGTGGCGGCGCCGCTGAGCCAGACCAGGAAGGTCACCATGATCAGCAGCAGCAAGAGCGAGGTGGGAGCTGCCAAGCTCACTGGAGAAGTCATGGACATCGTCAGCCGCGTCCCGGAGATGGTCCATAAGATGACCGGCATTGACGTGGCTAAGGTGGGGTGACCTATCACTGTACCGTCCCCCAGTCAACACCTGCAACAGGCAACCTCTCACTATCTTTGTGTTGCGTGGTGGCGCATTATGGGTAGGCACGATGCGGGGGGTGGAGTGGGTTCCATAGCGCTCAAGCCTTACCGCTGGAGGGCGGATGCAGGTTCTAGTAGTACGATGGAGGGTTTTGAGTATGCATCTACAAAGGGAGATGGTGGGTCTGGCGTATCGGGAGATGTTGTTAGTGGGGAAGGCAGTTTGACGTTCGGTGGAAGGTGGGCACATCCGACTGGCGTGAGATCTGTGCAGAGGCCTCTAAGTCTTACCCTCGATGCTTCCTTTCACACAAAGACCAGCAAACCTACCTGGAGCATTTTGGCTGCTGAATCCAAGTCAGAGAGGAAATCTCCCGTTGGTGGTGGTAATGATGATGATGATGATGACTCTCTTGAGAAGGCTGAAAGTTCTTCTCGTGAAGGTTTTTGGCTGCACTCGACTGCCGCTGCTGCTGCTGCCGACAGGCAAATTCCTCCCGTGGCTCCTCGCTCAAAACCTATGGCAGCTAGACGAGCTGTCAGTCTTGAGAAATCTGGCGTTGTCATTCTGAAAAAGACTAGCGCTCTCGGTCCGAAATTACCTGCCAGCCCTCGCAAGTCTTTGATAGAAGCAGCTGCAAAGGCGTCTGGTCAGGCTAGCCGAGCTGACGAAAATAAAAACATCACTTCGGGGCATAGTCAACAATTGAAGAGGAGCTTCATGCTTGGTCAAACCTCCGATGACCACGAACAAAAGCGATATAATTCCTCGAGAAAGTTTTCATACAGGAAAATTATAGAGGAAAAAGAACCACAAGACGAGGAAGAAGCATACAGAAATGATGGTAGCGAATACTTTCCAGGCCCTCGTCTGAAGCGTCGTCCCGAGGAAGAAAGCGTTGAGGATGCCCGAGCTCGTGTTGTGCGCCTGAGTGACATCCTTTTGGAGAAAAATAAAGAGAAGATAGTCGACAGCTGGGTGGCCCACACCGTCCAATATGCTAGAGGAGGCAATCAGCACCCGGACGACTCTGAACAAGAAACGGAAGAAAGCACAGGGGATAAAAGTGCCGCAAAAACTCTTACTCTTGTAGGACGAGAGATGGAAACTGCTTTAAGGGAGGTAGAGTCCAGGGTGAAGGAAGAAATGGAAAAAAACTTGTCCAAGCTTTGTGAGGAATCGGGTATTGATATTGATAAATTTATTGATGACAATAAAAAGAGTTGTGACAAGAGTAGTGAGTCCAGTAGCGTAGAGACCGTGCTGCAGAAACGTAGTGTCAAAGAAGGTGCAAGCGGTGCTCTCTCTTCTGAGAGGAAAGAGAGCAATCTTGTTAAAGCCGAACGGACCGCCAAGGAAAGTTCTGAAAAATTGAAATCTGAAATGACTGCGCGTACAGAAAAAGTTGAGGCTCGGGTTTCTTTGTCTCAAGCTTCTACTTCAAAAGAGCCCAAATCTTTGGTTGCTAAGTATTCACCCGATCCGGCTGCAGTCGTGCTCAAACCTATAATTCCTAAGGGTGTGGGGACTGGTGCTGGACCAAAGAAGCAGACTACTGGTATTCCGTCTTCGGAACCAAGAATCAGGCACTCATGCGTCGATACAAAAAGTGGAGCAACTTCCAAAATTCCTCGGAAGGGGCGAAGTGTGGATGGTGGGAGTGTGAAGGGAGCGACCGTTAAGGTGGCAAGAGACATCGATCCAAAATCTACTGGGAACAAATCGCGAGCTAGCTCTGAAGATACTGATCAAAGCAATAGACCAGCGAGTGCCTCGAGCATCTCAGGGAGTCGAGACAAATCGCCTACCGCCCTTAGCGGTCGAAGCAGTAGACCTACGAGTGCCTTGAGTGGAAGTGAGAATCAAGAAAGTAGGCCTCCCAGTGCTCTTAGTAGTCGCGGAAGCAGACCAGCTAGTGCTGCCAGTGGCCGTGGTACATTTGATAGAAGTTCCTCCGATAGCAGTCGGGACTCTACTTCTGGAGGAACCCGACCCAAAGTTGGCCAATCACGTGCTGAGCTCAAGCCGCCAAGGTGGAAATAAAAAGTTTTCTCGAAAAAACTCATTTAGCGCCTGAAATAGGTTTTCTAGAACGAGAATTGACCAAAGCTATGAAAAGGATGGTACTATTTATATTGTCATCATTTGACATAAGGTGTAAGTGAACCGTGAAACTTCCTCATGTGATTATTAGATTTTGTAACTATTGTATCAGTGATTAACGTAGAATGATGCCTTTCAATTCATGCTCAGTTGAAGTTGTGCGCATTTGCAGCTTCCCTGTGTAGAGCTATAGTGACTTCGGGGTGCCAAAATCGGAAGCATTGCTCAACAAAATTATTTTGTGGTGTGCCTTCTTTCATTGAAAAAATTTAACGAGTAGGATACAATATATTGACTTTATCATTGGACTTTTTTCTTATCAAAAAAATGGGTGGGTTTATAAATTTTAGTGTCCCATCATAGGACGGGCTGCTGTTTTCTCCAGTTCTTCGCATCTCTGTGTAGTCGTTTTCAGTTTTTGCTCAAGTTATTACATTCATTAAATTGCCTGATCTTTCTATCTCGAATATTCTTTTATTTATATTGATACTTTGTACTTCCTGTTCTTTCCAAAGTAAATTGCTCACATGAATCCCTATTTATTAATGAAATATTTCGTGTGATCACATGATGTATTTCCTATGGGTAGCTTTTAATTGCCGGACAGTATTTAGCAGTGCCTGCTGTGTGTGTCTTGAGTATTAGTAGTATTTAGTCACCATCAACGTAGTGTGTCCATGAAATCGAAGCTGTCCGATTAGTATAGTCATCAGTAGAATAGTAATAAATGCTAGTTTTTTTTCTGTCTCTGATTGGGCTACAATTATAAGAGCTGGACTCGGGTTTCATGGCAAGGCGTATTATTCTTCTAGCCGTGTACTCTTCATTTGTTGTGATTCCAATTACTTGAGTTTCAGTGAATTATTTTTGCTTGATTCGTATCATAAAATTTGTATTGATGTAATGAGGCTCGTAAAATATCTCCTCTAAACGTTAAATTTGTTGCATTGTGCGCCTGAAATAAGTTTTTGCCATTGTTTTATTTTGGTACGTTTGTTGTATTGACTTTTCCTTTGCATTTCAGCCTGTGCGGACTGTGTAGGTTGGAGGGCACGGATGACCGTCACGGCTACGCGTGATCACCTCTCATTGAGTCTGCAGTAACTCCACTGCCTTTTTGCTATCTTATCTAAGTTAGCTACGTTTTTCGAATTTCACTTGATTTGTTTGCGTTTGTTATAGTTTATTTTGTTATGCTTTTTCTAAAATTATTTGAAGACTTTTTCGAATGCCTTCGCCTTCGTTTTTTGTTTGTTTTTTTGAATGGGGTTATAATATCCAACTTGCTAAAGTTAGTTCTTTGCAACCCAGAGGGGAAATTCATTTTAATTTAATCTTTAAGGTTTTAATTTGCAGAAGATCTCAGTTGGAAAATTTGATTTCTTAATGTATTTTTCCCTTCCTAATTAAAATAAAATGTAGACTAAAGATTTCTCTCCTTGCTTTCGTTCGTCATCATAGCAGAAATTTATTGTCCATCGTTTGAAATTTTTTAATCTGTAGTGGACTCGCCTGAGGTATTTATTGGACATTGCATGGTAATATATTCTATTATGGGCATGGCTAATCTATATATTGCCATTACATTAAGAAACACACTTTCTTCAATGTGTTGATGTATCATTGTTTGTATCCACGAGTCGCCTGACGACACTCTACTCTCCTCACCCTTTGTCTCCAACGTTGTCGGTTTACGCCAAATGTTTTGGCGATATTTTTGTTTATTAGCATTTATTTGCACCTAGGGAGCTGCGTGTTGCTAATTTCAGTTAGAATTTAGCGAGCCTTCAGATATAGATTATACCTACTCAACATGATCTTTCTAACATCAAAGTCGAGCTTAGACTAATAACAGTGGGAATATCGTATTGAAATAGGAGTTATTTTTTCTATAATCTTCACTCTATCTCATCATCTTGAAAGCGATTGGTTTTTGGACGGGAAGATAACTTATGTTTCTAGTATGTTTTGCAAAATTTAGAAGTATATTGCAAAAGTAAATTAGTTAGTAACTGTTAACATTTTATCTTGTAATTCCTGGTTATGATTTTCTAATAAAAAATTGGGAAAAATTTTAAAACGGGGAATTTTGGAAGGAATAGACTCCTTGCCTTCTGAGGCCTGTCAAATGCTCCCTTTTGCTTGGATGTAGGGCAGGATCATGGAGATCTTACGTAGTGAAATTGGTACTTTATACTGTTGTTAATATCGCTCTATTATATTTTAGCACGCATTGCACGTGCATCGAAATTTATTTGTGGTTTACTTTTTGCTACATGTCGCAAAAAAATTCTTTAATCTGGTTAGTAATTTTTTCTACTGGGTTAAAGTCATATACTGCGTGTGTGATGATTCTTTCACGATAAAATGAAGCTCGTTATATTGTTGGTACTGTTAGAAACATAAATTACTTGTACAAAACATGTATAAACAAGAATTTCTCTATTCTATAATAGCTCCAATTTTTTAAAAAGTTAATTTGTTGTGCCAGTTGCCTTTAGAGGAGAGAAAAAAAGGGAGTCGAAATCAGAGATTTATACTAACAACCGTGGCTGCCTTCATCTACCTTTATACTCTTCAGTTGCCGACTATTAGGAGTCACAACAGTGTCTAGAAAGTACAGTATTGTCACGTGTGAAAATCTAGTCATTCCTGTGTAACTAAAATTTCCTTTTCTCACCCGCATTGAAAGTGCACTCGAGCTTTCGACCACTTTGTTAAGTAAAGCTTTCATAAACTTTCTCGATATGTTGTTACACGTCGTCAAAGAATAATCACGGCAAGTATTAAGCATCGCCGCCGATAAGCTTCCAGTTTTGCTAGAAATGCACGGTAAAAACAGCTATGCGTTAGGCCTTGTTTAGAAAAATTAGAAAGGAGTTTTGGAGTGCTGGTATGGCACTTGCAGTTTATCAAATTCGAATGGTTGAGAGTGACTAAGTACAAAATGTTGTAACAATTTTTCTGCGGTTTTGAAATGGGAGTTCACGTTTCTTTTAATTATGTTTTCGGATTTGCAAACATTAGTATCTCCGTGAAATGCATGTCTGTATTAATACTCAGAATATGGAAGTAGTTGCCTTGTGTTAGTAGAATTATCGTTCATATATTGCATGTTGACCTTCTGATGCCCTGCTTGTGTTCCTGATGAGTTGTTTCGCAAGAAGAACGCGACTTGCAAGAGTGGCCTTGTCATGACACCGGTTTCTGCATCGAGCCTGTTATAGCTTGAATGTCTCGCGAGTAATTACAGCCCTTGGAACTTTGAATCATGGATGACTATAATATTTGCGGTATCGACATGTAGAGGAACGGGTTCAGAATCTCGAGGGGTAACAAAAAGATTCCATCAATTCATCACGGGTGTGGAATTAATATTCAGTTAATACTAAGCAAATGCTGTTTGCCTGTGGATCTCACGCGCTTCACGGAACACTGGTAGACGACATTACTACATTTCAGTCCTGTCAAGTTGATGTGCGAATTCTATGTTCTTATTAGGAGCGAACTCTTCCGGGAATGTTGAAGAAACGTTGTTTATGTAGAAGTGAGTAGTGGCCATTTATAGGTATAAATGTCTAGATGTTTCCAGTATAATGTAGCTTTATATAACTTTATAAACTCGTGCTTTAAAGTCTAATATATGACCTAGCATTTGTTCGCACTCTTACTCTCTTAGTATTCCGTTAAATTTTATTTCTATTTCAAGCAATGACGTACGATTTTATCAAATCATTTTGTTTGATGCGGCTCTAGAATCCAGTGTCGTGTTCGTTAATTAAGTTAATTTATGTTCACACTGTAACGTACCTCGCTATTATCTGGCTCAATAACAGCCTGATAAACAGGGCAACAGCTACAATTTAGACGCGTTTCCAAATTCGAATCTTCTCAAAATAATACTGGGCAAAACATTCATAATTAACTTCTTAAAGAAAACGAAAATTAGTAGCAAGCTTTGCAATGCAGGTCGTTATTTCTAATATATTTTAAATGTTCCCCATAACGTCACAAACTTGGAAGCGAAAGTCAATGTATATTCATACACGACAGGACGACAAACTTGCCTTTCGTGGCTTTTGAGTTGCTTCGACAGTGCAAATAACATCCAAGTTACTCATTTTCTTTTTCGTATGTACAACGTATGTTACATGGACAACTCCTACTTTGCACAAATTACCAAGTCCTTGCTGACGTGTTTAGATTAACTTATGGAAAATAAATATAAATTTTGTTTCGGAACTGTAGGCAACAATTTGGAGCAATTTTGTTTCGTGTAACCTCCGTTATGATTAGAAATTTATTTTATGGGTAGATGCAATGGCCACTGATATTTCAGCCAGCCTTTCAGTACTAAATTGACGGTAAATCATTTTGACGGTCCTACCGAGTACTTACGGGTGAAATCAACCATGTTATATATTAACTAAATAACCTACAACGTATAGTAAGTTAAAATCCAAATTAAGTCGTAACGAATGTCACGCCATGTATATTCTTAATAGTTAATTTCATTACATTGAAATTATGTTGCTTTTGTGTACATTCTACATTCTGAAAGTCCCAACGCGACATGCGTTGGAAATCCAAGGCCAATGACAAATCGGTACTGTAAAAAGGGTTTCTTTCCCTACATTAGGCGAGAAAAGTTTTCGAACCTAAAACGGAACTTCTCATGATTAATTTCTAATGAAGGTACATTCGAAAGAAATGTGGACCCATGTGCACTGCCGGAATTAGGTTTTAAGAAAGTCTTTTATGTTCGAAATATTAAATACAGAGTAACACCTCATCCTGATTTAATTTCAACAATCTAATAATGTGCGACCCTACCTGCGTCAACTTTACCCGCATAATTGTCTGCTGGTATTCGGACAATATATTGAATACCTAGTACTAGACACTCGTCACCTTGCCCGTCGTGGAACTAAGTAGCGAAGAGGCGCCAGCAAACGGTGCAGGTACATTCAATAGGTACACAAAGACTTTCGTTAAGGTTATATACTTTCTTATTCGAATATCAACATATCACATACATTCATTCATAAGGCCTAAAGCCTGAAACATTCACGCTCGTCAAAAAACTTTGCTCTTCGATAATTGCAACTTAATATGTTCGCAAAATATCCTTTGAAGAGCGGAGGCTGTCCTACAGAGCATTTATCTTACTAACGTATCAGAAAAGTTATTGCCAACAAAACCACTCAAATTATACTAATTCAGTATTATAAATCATGATGAGCCTCAGTACGCGTTCAATGAAAAGTAGCGCAAACTCTGACACACAGCTTCAACAAATCACAAAATGAAGAAAATAGGAATATCACCAAGTCCGGTGCATTTTTTAATAATTAAATATTGCGTACTCACTACGTAGACATGTCACCTGTGTATTCGAGTATATTCATACTGAGAAAATTTCAACTCCATTCGACAAACCGGAATATACGAATATCACGACCACTGCATTTCCAGCCTATCAAGGTTTCATCACCGTAGCAACTGACACTCAAGCGGAACAACTTGATCTCAACGAGACGTACTAAATCAGTGTAGCATTGAAGTTATTCGAAATAGAGGTTTCTACCATTAAAGCAAACGAAAGAGAAAAACTGACCACAAATACTCAGCTTGACTTACAAAATTAACAATGTGGGATTCTAATGCTTCCTTTAAATTTACTATTTTCACAACATAATGTGGGATACTGACGTTTCCTGTCAATTAACTAGTAGTAGTAGTAGTAGTAATAGAAAGGTTACTAGCGCT